>BGNK01005465.1:0-12928 GCA_003297005.1 Symbiodinium sp. clade A Y106
GGCACCTGGCATCACATTTGCTGGGAGTGTCAAGCAAGTCCGCTCATGAGCTCTCGGCCACCGATTCCGCGCTGTAACCTTCTTCGGCGTTGGGGTTGGGGTCGCAAGGCTGAGTCGGATGTCGTTCTTCCCTATCTCGCTCAGGTCCAAGTGCCAAGAGTACCTGTGGCGAGTCAGGTGGAGATCGTAGCTTGGTCGTCGTGGTTGCGCTTGCGAGGTTGTTTCCGCAGGGTTTATTCTTTCCCACCCTGGCTCCTCCGTGCCAGGTGTGTGTATCCTCTCTGGAAAACAACCAACAAGGAACCGTTGGTTGTTTCCTTGATGGTTGAGCACATGAGTTGTTAAGTGTTGCCTCAAGCTTCGTGCTATAGGCTTCGCTTCTGCACTCATGTCAAATGGTCACCCTTCCTTTTGAAACGAGGGTTTATGAGGTGTCCTGTCCATTTGGGGGCTGCCGGCACCGTAACAAAGTTAGTTAGTTAGTTTGCCAGGTCATGACTGGTGTGTTCTGCAATAGCGATGCTCGGATCTGGATTGTTTGCTTAATAGCTTTTTCTATTGGATCTGTTCAAGTTTTGGAACCACTACAGTGTTACAGAACAAGAGACCGAACTTTCCTCCTAGTTGCTGCAGAACCCAGGCTATAAAGGCAGCGGAACGCGACCATGAGACGGTGGTGGCACAGGTCATGCAAACTCGTCGTGATTACCAAGACGATGCTCGGAATGCATGCACCAGGAGACATATCATAAGATCGAGGATGAGTATCATAAACGAAGTCACGTTTCGTGAGGAAGTGCCTTCTGTCGTTCCTTGTTTGACAGTTGCGACCGAGATGGTGAGCAACTTGTTCAAGCGGATTGATGAAAGAGGCCTCGGGCATCTCACCATTACCGATCCTTTCCTGCACTATGAGGGGACGATGTTCTGTGTTACGGCTTTCCACCATCAGTCGGAGAACTGCGCTGTGTTCCTGCGCTGTGTTCGCATTTCACTGTCGTGAAAAGTCAGACTGGCTTCTTGAACGTTCAAGCAGTTCGTGGCATGTGATATGCTCTATAACTCTAGGGCCAAACAGGCTTGCTTCGGGATGTCCGCATGCGGCGAACAGCATCACTCTGGAGACACCACTTCGCCGCCCAGCCAGTTTCTTCGTTCCTTGCGCAAAGGAGTTCGAGAAGCACTTTGATGATGAGTCAGTGCAAGCACTGCTGCTTGGTTGCAAGGAGGAAGGGCATGCGTGTGCTCCAGAACGAGGGCTGCGATCAAAGGTTCGAGTATCTCCAAATCGGCGCCATGGATGCTTGGACACTCTTCATGAGCTTGGACAAGGTGCAGCCGCATCTTGTCACACGGTGTTCTTGGACACTACCACGGCCCTCCACGGCATTTCCGAACCANCTCCAAATCGGCGCCATGGATGCTTGGACACTCTTCATGAGCTTGGACAAGGTGCAGCCGCATCTTGTCACACGGTGTTCTTGGACACTACCACGGCCCTCCACGGCATTTCCGAACCAACACACTGCAAAGCACTTGCGCAGAGCCCTGCCGACAACGGCTTTCAGGTCTAATTTGCCGTGCTAAAGCCTGCTAGCTCAAATGCAGTGGAGGACGGTGATCACACAATCAGTGTGGACGAGTTTACAGAGCGCTGTGACATGGCTCAATTCAGCTCTCGAATGTTATTATACGTAAGGCAAAGTATATTGCCTGTGAGACGTTGTAATAAATCTATGATATATGATTTATTGCTTTTTATGGCAAGCTGTATAGAACACATTTTTTTATCATACCTTGTTTGAATCTGCATAAATTATAACCACCCCTCCGAAAGAATGACTTGCGGGCCCGAACCACGGGGGGAAGGGCAAGGCAGTACAATTATAATGCCTTGCAGACCCCTAATGCAAAAACACGGTGGTGTTTGTTTTAGAGAGAATGGGTGTGTTAGTGGGTGGTACAAAATCTAAACCGAGAAACNGGAAGGGCAAGGCAGTACAATTATAATGCCTTGCAGACCCCTAATGCAAAAACACGGTGGTGTTTGTTTTAGAGAGAATGGGTGTGTTAGTGGGTGGTACAAAATCTAAACCGAGAAACAGCTGCCCAAGACGGCGGCCGCTTTGGGGCTATCGAGGGATCCGGATAGGTGAAGCCGTTAATCCGGGGCCAGGGGGAGCGAGACGCACTGCCAGGGTCCGCACCGAGCTTGAGAGGACCGTAGGCTATGACGGCGTTCGCGTCGGGGAAGCGGCCAATCCAGGGCCGATGGAATCGCAGCAGCTGGCCATGATCATGAGCTTGCTGCAGACTTTGATTCAGCTCATTGGGCAACTGACGGCAGGGGAGACCGGCAATGCCCAGCAATCTCTTCAGGGGGCGCAGGCAGCGCTGACGAAGCTCAGTGCAGAGCCTCGCCGGGTTTCTTTCCAGGAGCCGGCTGCGGCTGCGGAGGAGGAGTGGCAGGAGGTGAGACAGAAGCGTCAGCGCAAGCCTGGGGGCGAGCGCTCCGATAAGCCTACGTCGCCAACCACCACTTTGCGAACTGTGCACCTGGCGGCGCCACAGCCGGCCAAAGGCAAGGGCAAGGGCCAGAGTGCTGGCCAGCAAGCCGGCCGGGACAAAGGCCAAGGGAAGGGCAAGGGCCCTGGCGCCACCCTGGCGCAGAGCGGAGCACTTCGGGCGGGAGATTGGCAAGGCAAACTTTTGAGCTTTGACGACCTTGCTGCGTATGAGGGGGCCGGAGAGAGCTTGATCGTGGCGACCAAGGACGAGGCTGAGGCCAGCGTCGCGGCGGGCATGATCCAGGGGGCGGCTTTGAAGTCTTCCTTTTTGGTGCTGTGGCCCGATGATCGGGGTAAGCACAGGGTGCCTTACTGGCATGGGCCGCAGGTGACAATGCGGGCTGTCTCTTGGGACACTTGGCAGCATGGCACGGTGCCGGTGCCATCGCTCAAGGGCAGCAAGGCGGAGCGCACTCTGAAGACCGAGGCCACGGCTGTTGTCAGGGTGATTGTGGTTCAGGAGTTTGCTAGCCAGGCTGACTGGCAGGCGGCGCATCGTGGCTACCGCTCCTTCGTCATTAGCAAGCTGGCTGTTGCAGATGCGTGGGGTGCGGCGGAGGAGACGCGACATGGCAGCGCCATTGTGGGCCTGGCCCGCGTCAAGGCTGCCAACTTGGAGGGCCTTTTGGCCAAATCGGGGGGCGACGGCATCTTCGTAGAGCCGGTTGGCCGTAGCACCACTGGCCCCTCCTTTGCAGTTCGCTGGGTGGAGCAAGAGGCTGGCGAGGCTCGCCTCGACTACTTCAGGCGGACTATGAGCATGAAGGTTAAGGCCGGCTTGGTGATGGGGCGGCGGCAGCTTGGCGTCCGCGAGGAGGCCACACCAGAGAACCAGGTGAGGTCATGGCGCCTCACTGGGGCCCCCAAGCACTGGAGCTCGGACACTGTCGGCGACGTGCTGGAGGGCGCTGGCCTGCAGGACGCGACCATTACATCCCGGATGCTGCGACGGGGTTTTTGCACATGGTTCTTCAGGGCGAAGAGCAGCGAGGATTGTGTACATTTGCCGGTGAAGGAGGGGGAGAACACTTTCAACTTGTATATTCTCCCGGCTCAGGTGGCGCGCCGTGCTTTGGCCAACCGACAGCCCTTGAAGCCGGAGCGCTCGCAGCAGATGGCCATGGAGCGCTTCTCCACCACCCTCGAGACCAAGAAGGACATGGAGGTGGGCGAGGACGGGAAGGAGCAACCGGGAGGCAAGCGCCGGGCCCAGGAGGTCCGTGAGGTTCCATCTGGAGTTAAGTTGCATGCGCAGCTCAAGGATGGCAACTGCCTGGCACACAGCATCGGAGCTGGCTTGGATTGGCTCAAGAGCGACGGCAAGAAGCGCCCGGCCCGGCTCATTCGCTCTGAGCTTTACAACTACATGAAAAAACACCAGGGGGACTACGCTGCCTTCTGGGATGCCCGCAACTGCGCGGATCAGCTCGTGCCCGGAGCGACCTTTAAAGAGTACCTTGAGGAGATGGCCCTCGACGGCAAGTTCCTAAATTGCCTGGAGTTGGAGGCCGCTGCGGCGGCATTTGGCCTCACCATTGTGGTGATCCCGACTGATGCCGGCGTTCCCCCGACCAAGCATGGCAACAGTGAGCGCATCATTGCGCTTTGGTACAACGGCGCTCACTATGATCTGCTGCTACCGGAGGAGGGCAAGCTGACCTACCCGGCCTCAATCACTGGTGTTTTGGCCTTTGGGGCCAAGACGGGCGGCCGTGGCGGGGGCGAGGTGGAGGTTGATAGCATCACCATCTACACCTACGTCGAGGGTGAGGGCAGGGTTCCCCGTGGCAATCTTGTTGACGGGCAAGGCGGCGGAGGCAGCGCTGTGCATGCAGACCAGGAGGTTGATACTTTGACGGTGTATACCCAAGCTACAGGAGGAGGTGCCCGGGTTCGAGCCCGCCGGCAGAACTCATGCCAAGGTGGGGCGAAATCGAGCCGACCGGCTTCGGTGCACACGTTGCGGGATGCATTTCGTGCTGCTAGCTCACATGGCACGGTGGGACAGGAGGCGGCTGGGGCTGCGTCACAGGTGGAGGAGGCCGCAGGAGGCAGTGGTCAACATGGGGCGGCACCGACCATCACGGAGGCCACCCACTTGCAGGACATCGATGCGATGCTCGAGGTTGAGGAGCAGGCTGTGCCGCCACCGCCGCCACCAAAGCGGCACAATGGGCTGGTGCGGTCAAGGCGGGGGCAAATCATAAGAAGCTCCTGGCCCTGCCCGGAGTGCGGCTGGGTTGCTACCGGCCCGAATTGGCGCCAGCTTAAGACGGCCCACATCAAGAAGAACCATACGGACTTGGCGGATCGCCTCGGCAAGGCGGAGGTCAGATGTGCCTTGGTTCCATGGGGCCCCGAGTGCTGCTGGAAGTGTCCGGTGAAGGGCTGCAACGTCGGGCTCAAGGATGACGGTGTTGTCGGGCAGCATCGACACATGATGCGCATGCGCCACCGGGCGGAAGCTCATCCTGATCTTCCCAAGGCGATGTTCTACCTGAGCTTTCAGGCGGAGGACAGGGCAAAGAACGCGGCGAAGGCCAGCATTGCTTGCAGGAACCAGGGGGCGGCCAAACGAGTTCAGGGACTTCGTGTGGCGGAGGACGCTGGCCACACCCCGGTTTGGGTCTCTTACCCGATCCCTCCCCCGGCGGGGGCTCGCAAGAAGGTGTGGCATGAAACTTTGGTGCACCGCCTCTTTTGCAAGGAGTGCTGCAACATAACACGCACGGCGGAGGACTTGGCTCAGCGGGACTGTGTGCCGGGATACGTGTCTGGCACCATTCGCAAAATGCTTCGGAGGCTGCGAGCCCGACTGGAGGACAGCAATGTGCCGGAGGCGACTCGCGCGGCCGCCCAGCACACCATTGAGACCGTCAGTGCAGGCATGGAGGAGGCTGGCAAGTCCGCGGGGACCCACCGGGTCGAGGCTGTGGCTTGGCCGGGTGACGAGTGGACTGTCCGGTTCCTGTGCGGCGGCTGTGGGGCCCTCTCTGAGGTTGATGGGCACATCAAAGGCGAGTGCACTCGTCTTGGGCGTCGGCGACCTACCAGGGCTCTGAAGCACTTGCGCGACATCGCCGGCGAGGCGGCCGGAGTTCGGGCCAACGCGGCTAAGTACATCCTGGAGCGCCTGGGCTACCCATTCGAGGCGAAGGGCGAGCACAAGGCCATGGCGGCTTTGGCGGCGGGACTTGGTCAGGGCCCATGACGAGCCATGGCCAAACCTTGCGGGTGGGCACACTCAATGTTCGATCTTTGACTGGCAAGGTGGGAGCTGTGGCAGCTTTGGCCGCGGAGGCGAGAGTCAATGTTCTGGCCATGCAAGAGACCATGATTTCCCAGGACTCCATAAAAGCAACAGCGAACGCCTTTCGTGCTGCGGGGTGGGAGCTCCATCGTGGGTCTCAGGGGCTCGATGCTCGTGGTGGCGCCTGCTCAGGTGTGGCCTTCATCACTGACGTCCCGGCCCAGCTCGTGGCGATCCCGACTGAGTTGGAGTTTGGTGGCAGGATTGCGGCTATCAAAGTGGCCCGTTTGCAGCAGCGGCCTCTGCTTGTGTTGAGCATCTACATGCCTGCGGCTGACAAGGTTGCTGGCAACACGGTGGCCCAGGAGGCGGTGCAATGGGCCCGGAACACCGGGGAGGCCTACGTGCTCCTTGGGGACTGGAACCGGCGCGAGGATGCCTATCCGCTGGCAGGTTATTTGGCCAAAGGAGTGGTGTGGTCCATGGATGGTGAGCAGTGCCCGCGTGCTGGCACACATCGGCGTGGCGGGCATCTTCGGTCCCACATCGACTTTGGCCTCGCTTCGCCGCGATTGCTTGTGGAAGGCAGGGAGCAGCACTTAGGAGTCGCTGATCATGATCTTGTTTCATATCAACTCCGAGCTCACCCGGGGGAAGACACCCGGCGGTGGCGGCCCCAGCGGCGCCTACTGGTGGAGGAACCGGCTGCTTGGGAGTCGGTTTGGGCCGATTACGCCGATGCTTTCGAGGTGGCGATTGTGTCCCGGGATGTGACGACGGCGTGGCAAACTTTGTCGGCGGCGGCGGAGGCAGCCATGGCGGACCCGACTAGCAGGCCGGCCAAGCCACGCGCGGAGCCAGGCCGCCCACTTGTGCAGGATCGCCACCATGGTCGGTGTCGTGATGTTCAAACCCTGCTGGAGCGCCGCTTGCGCAGAGTGGCTCGAAGGGCGGCGGAGGCGGCTCGAGGCGGCACGGCCCGTCTCAAGGAGAAATTGGACCGCGATGTGGCGGCGTTCACCCTGGACTACCCGTGCGTGCTCGACATGCCCTCCTACGCGGACCTGGCTTGCTACCTCAACCAGCTGGCGGACGAGGAGGCTCAGCGCGCCCGCGCGGCTCGCATCCGGAGGTGGAAGGATGAGATCCAGGACGATGTGAGTGCCATGGCCAAATGGATCACGGCGCGGGACTCTGCCGAGGCATCGTCACCACAGCGGTTGGGCGAGTGCCCGAGCAAGGGGGCTGCGGCACAGCGGCTTACAGAGTCGCTGGGCCAACTATGGGGCGAGGCGGAGAATGTGAACATGGCGGGTCTCGAGTCCTTCCTCGGCGCTTTGGGCCCGGATCGTGCCGCTTGCGACCACCCTGTCAAGCTGGATGGACACTTGCTCATGCGCCGAACTCGCCGGGCCAAGGCCAAAGCGGGTGGACTGGATGGGTGGTCGGGGCCGCTGTTCTCCAAGCTACCCTTAGCGTTCTTCGAGCGACTGAGTCAGGTTTGGATGCTGGTGCTCGAAGGCTGTGGTGTTCCGGATGGGTGGCGGCAGATTCGAGTCGTCGCCATCCCCAAGACGGACGGGGGCTTGAGGCCGCTGGCCTTGACGCAGATGGCGTGGCGAGTCGGCACTTCCGAGCTCCTTTCGCAACTGAGGTCGCGGTTCGGCCAATGGATGCCTCCTGAACTTTGTGGTGGGCTTCCGGGGCGCTCTGCTGACATCATTCACGAGGACCTTGGCAACTTTGTTCAACGGCGGGCCACTTCTCGCACTTTTGTGGGCTGCAAGGCTGACGTGCGCAAGTGTTTTGACAGGGTTTCCCCAACCGTCGCACTGCGCATCCTGCGCTGGTGGGGCGCTCCCTTGTGGTTTGTCAACTTGGTCGCGGACTTCTACGAAAGCCAGGAGAGGTGGGTTACGGTCGCGGGCATCTTCACGGCGCAACCGGTGCGAGCCTGCTGTTCGTTACTGCAGGGTTGCCCGTTTTCGGCATTGCTCGTCAACAGCATGATGGCAGCTTGGGCGCTCCACGTGAAGCGCCGGGTGCCCACCATCCGCATGGGCATCTTTCTGGACGACCGCACGCTGTACACGAAGGGCATCCGGGCGGTTGCAGATTTGGTCGCGGCGGCCACCGCCGGGCAGGAGGCGGATCGGGCCATGGGCTTCGAGCTACATCCCGACAAGTTGGCTTCTTTCGGGTGTCATGTACAACGGCGGGAGGCCCTCCTTGAGTATGCGGACTTGCTTGGGGTGCCCCAGACGGACTTCCTGCTGCTGGGCGTCAACTACAGGTTGGAGGGACACCAGGCTTTTGCGGCCCAGGACGTGACGGAGGCTTTAAAGTCGAGAGGGAGGCGCATCAGCCGGGTGGCGGCCACTACTTCCATGCGGGCTCGCCTGGCAAGCTTGCTGATGGTTTCGAAGTTTCGTTTCCGGGCGCCGTGGACCCGCTTCAGCAAAACGAGCGTCCGCACTTGGGCCAGTCAGGTCGAGGCGGCGGTTTGGGGCGGCCCTTTGGCTACGGGGAGGTCGGCCTTCTTGCTTTGGACCTTTGTGGGGGTCGACCTTCACCCGGAGTTCGCCATCGCAGCCACGGTGCTCAAGAAGGAGTGGCGACGACTTGGAGGCGGTGGCGTGGGCTCGCCGGGCCCACAGGTCGCAGCCGCGCTCTCCAAGCTTTGTTGGAGCACTCGCGGCACCCGTTTTCTGACGCCTCTTGGCACCTTCAGCGCGGAGGAGCTCACGGCACTGGGCTTTCAGGAGCGCTTGAGAGAAGCGTGGCGCCGGGTCCTTTGGAACCGCGACACCAAGACTACGGAGGAGCTCGGGGCGAACCGTGTTCCGGTGCTTCGACCTCATCGTCAATTTGGCAGGAATGGCAAGGCCCGGACTCTGCGCATCGCGGCGGCTGCTGCCACTGACGGCCGAGACTTGGCGAGGCTGAACGTCCCGAAAGCTTGCGCGTGTGGTGAAGTTGACCCAACCCGGCACCACTTGACCTTCGAGTGCCCTCGGCGACCTTGGGAGGGCAACAGGCGCACTGAGCAAGAGCGCCGACTACTGTGTGCGGTGGTGGAGGACCCCGGCTACGAGTTTGCGGCGGCTGACGACGAGGAGGAGCACATTGGCAACCTGGCGGCGCTCCTGGCGACAAAGGAGGACGGCATTCTCATCGCTACCGACGGGGGTGCCATGCAGCTCGGAGAGCACTACCGATGGCGCTGCGCATCTTGGGCGGTGGTCGTCGATGGTCAGGCCTTTTCTGGCTTGGTTCGAGGGGAGGAGCGGACGGCGGCGGCTGGCGAGCGCACGGCCTTCTCTGTCCTTTGTCGGGCCGCTGTTTTGGCGCAGCGGCAAGTGAAAGTGCTCGTGGACAACCTCGCCATCGTCCAGGGCTGTCATCGCCGACAACGATATGATCGAGAAGAGGTCGAGTCGAGCTGTGGACCTTTTGGCATGACCTCAAGCAGGCTTCGGACTTCTTGGATGTGAGTTGGATTCCCTCGCATGGGAAAAAGGCGGATTGGACTCCTCCTGATGGCTGGCCGCCCACAGCACGCTGCCGAGCGGCGAATGAGGAGGCTGACAAGGCGGCGACTGCCCAACTGCAACGGTTGGTGGGATGGTGGACTCGCCTTCGTCGGGACATCGCGGATGCAGAGGACTGGTCCTGGCGTGCCTTGCGCACACAGTTGGATGCCACCAATGAGTGGCACGAGAGCCTGAAGCAAGCCATGCAACGTCGTAACGAGCTGCGGAGGTTTGCGGGCCGTCCGGCCCTCCTGTGATGAGCCCCTTCGGGGTGACGGTGGGCGGCTACACCATGTCAGTGTGCCGTCCTTTTCGACTACTACTACTACTCCAAATCGGCGCCATGGATGCTTGGACACTCTTCATGAGCTTGGACAAGGTGCAGCCGCATCTTGTCACACGGTGTTCTTGGACACTACCACGGCCCTCCACGGCATTTCCGAACCANGGAAGGGCAAGGCAGTACAATTATAATGCCTTGCAGACCCCTAATGCAAAAACACGGTGGTGTTTGTTTTAGAGAGAATGGGTGTGTTAGTGGGTGGTACAAAATCTAAACCGAGAAACCCCAAACCCGCCCTTGCCTGCCTTGTGCGAGAGTGAGCGTCGAAACCCGCCTCCTGGCTTACAGTCGATTGGATTCTGAGGGGAATGGATCAAACATTCTGCAAGTATTTCTAGAGCTGTAGTGTTGTGCAACATTCCCACTAGATGGTTTCACTCAACAGACCTCGAACCACATGCCTCGCCTGGGTTGTCCGAGTCTGAGCACCGAAACCCCTGAACCCAGAAGCCCTGAACCCAGAAACCCTAAACCCCCAAACCCAAAAATCCCAGACACGTACACAAACGCAAAAACTTAGAACATCCAGAAACGAAGAAACCCTGATGGTCCATAAGTTGTGTCAAGTTCTGCTATGTCAGCATCAAACCGAATGTAAGTCTCAAGCGATGCCCAACTCCAAACCCTCAATTGTTTTGGGATCCCGAAAAGGCAGCGCTCTCTCCTCTCGTCTCCTCGCTCTCTGACTCCACACCGCACCATGTCCGACGGGCAGGCTGCTGTCGGTGGAGGACCTGGCCAGCTATGAAGGCACGGGCGAGAGCTTGGTGATTGGGGCCCGGGACGTGGACCAGGCGCTGGTCGTGGAGGCGATGATCGCGGGGAGTGAGCTTCAGTCATCTGTGCTGCTCGCCTACCCGAAGGCAAGGAGCGCTTGCCTTACTGGACGGAGGCGGGAGTCACCATGTGCACTGCTGTGATCAAGGAGTTCCCGTACGGTGCCGTGGCCCTGCCGAAGCTCAAGGGCAAGCGAGCCGGCACGCAGACCGTGAAGGCAGAGGAGACGGAGGTGGTCCGGGTGATCCTCGCCAAGGACTTTGCGGAGGATCGGGCGTGGAAGGAGGCCCTCAGGGGGTACCGTGGCTTCATCATGTCGAGGCTGGCGGTGACCGACGCCTGGGGCAAGCAGGACAGCTACGGCGTTGCATGGGCTGCCATTAAGTGCAAGTGGGGCCTGGTGATGGGGCGTCGGCAGTTTGGTCACAGGACGGAGACCACGGCCGAGAACCAGGTGCGGTCGTGGAGGGTCCCGGGCGTCGCGCCTTTGGGACGCCGAGGTGGTGAAGGAGGTGATGGTGGAGGCTGGCTTCGCTCAAGGTGGCGGTCACTTCGCGGATGGTGCGCAAGGGCACCGCTACATGGTTCGTGCGGGCCACCGGCAAGGAGGACTTGGCCACCATTTCGGTCAGCGAGGGCAAAGGGCTTTCGGGAGCCGCTCAAGCGAGAGAGGCCCATGACCTTTGCCAGGAGCCTTTCGCTACCACGATCGGGGCCAAAGAGACCATGGAGAAGGATGAGACGGGCAAGGAGGTGCCGGCTGGGAAGAAGGCCAAGCTGGAACTTCGCGCGGTGCCGTCCGGAGTCACGCTCAAAACTATGCCTCGGGATGGCAACTGTCTGGCCCATGCGCTGGGACAGGGGCTCACCTTTCTGAAGCAGGACGAGAAGCAGCGCCCAGCTCGCCTAGTTAGGGCGGAGATCCATGCTTACATGGTGCGCAAATCTGCCGAGTTCGCTGGCTTTTGGGACGGCAGAAACACATCGGACGAGGAGGGCAAGCTCGCCAATTTCGAGGAGTACCTGAAGGAGATGGCCGGGGACAGCAAGTACCTTGGGTGCCTGGAGCTGACAGCTGCCAGCCGTGCCTTTGACTTGACTTTGATTGTGGTGCCGGTGGCTGCCAAGGATCCGCCGACGAGGTTGTTCACCCAGACGTCAGGAGGCGGAGCTCGAGTTCGGGGCGCGCCTCACTGGGCCAGCCCAAAAAGGGGCCGGCCCACTTGCGATGTACACTTTGAGAGAGGCCTTCCGGGCGGCAAGTGTTCATGGGTCCGCTGCTGCGGCCCGCTGTGTGGAGGAGCATGGGGCCAACGAGGTGGTTGAGGGTGCGGCGGTCAGCAGCGGCCGCGCCGAGCGCCAGATTACCCACACTGAGGACCTCGACGCCCTGCTGGAGGAGGAGATCCCTGATGCGCCGCCCCTGCCCCCACGGCGGCGGAACAATGGCCAGGTGAAGTCACCGGAGTTCCTGGCCGTGCCCTGAGTGTGGATGGCGGGCGACTGGGCCCCACTGGCGGCGACTCAAGGCGGAGCACATTCGCAAGAACCATGCCGACGTCGCAGACCGCATCGGCAAGGTCGAGGCTCGCATTGCTATGGTTCCGTGTATCTGGAAGGGATAGGCCTTAAAAAAATTAAATAAACATCAAAAAAATTAAATAAACATCAAAAAATTAAATAAGCATCAAAAAATTAAATAAGCATCAAAAAAATTAAATAAGCATCAAAAAAAATAAACTGCTTTAACATGGCAAAAATAGGAAAAGAGAAAGAAAGAAAGGAAGAGAGAAAGAAAGAACGAAAGAACGAAAGAGCGAAGGAGGAAAGAAAGAAAGAAAGAACGAAAGAACGAAGGAGGAAAGAAAGAAAGAAAGAAAGAAAGAAGAAATAACGAAAAAAAGAAAGAAAGAAACAACAAGAGAGACAGGAAGAAAGAATGAAAGAAAGAACGAAAGAACGAAAGAGAGAAAGAAAGAAATAAAGAAAGAACGAAAGCAAAAAAAGAAAGCAAGAAATNAATCACACGAATGAAACACACAAAGATTGAACAAAAATAACCACAGAAGAAAAGAACGAAAGAAAGAACGAGCGAAAGAAACAAAGACAGAACGAAAGACACAACAGAAAACAAACAGAGAGAACGAAAGAAAGCAGTAAAGGAAAGACCGAGAAAGATAAGCAGGAACGAGAAAATGCAAAGCAACCGCGGCAAAGACACCAAATAACATGAAAGAACAACGACAGAACAACGAAAGAGAAACAAAAAACGAGATAACTCGATAAAACAAACCCAATGAAATAAAGAACCAAAGCAAGAAGGAAAACAAGAAATGAAAAAACGACATATGCCAATCACTGCTATGTACTACATACGGCTGCTGCACAAAATCCTGCATTCCCCATTGTAAGGAATATACCATAATTCCCATAGTTTCGGGTCCTTAAGGTCATGCAG
>BGNK01005465.1:13023-36932 GCA_003297005.1 Symbiodinium sp. clade A Y106
TATAAGTCATTTACTATGTCTACCAATTAATTTATAGAATATACTCTATACTATACCCTATATAATCTTGACTATATACTGTATAGGGTATACTGTGTACAACCTACTACTCTGTGGATGCTACATACGTTGTATTATATGCTATGTAGTATGTTGTATACACTATGTACTGTATAGAAAAGATTCTTTACTTTAAAATATCCGTTATGTCTCCTATACCATTATTGAAAACTACATACNCTACATACTACATCGTAGATACTACATACTTCATACCATGTGTTATGTGCTCTTCCCTATATACTACATATTGTATATTTTCGTGCTATATACGATATAAGGCCTATGGTTTCCTGTATCCTTGTTCTTGCGACACTAGACCACTAACTGCATGCGCTGTGCTCTACACTATCTATTAAACCACAGATACGATGATACTGTACTATACTATGCCGGATCCTGGCTGCTGCAACTCCTGCCCTAGCCGCTTGCATTGCATGATTTAACTCTGGCATGACGTTGAACAACAACAACACAACGACAACAACAACAACAACCACAACCACAACCACAACCACAACCACAACCACAACCACAACGACAACGACAACGACAACGACAACTCAACAACGACAACAGCGACAACAGCGATAACAGCGACAACACCAACACCAACACCAACAACAACAGCAACAACAACAACAACAGCAACACCAGCAACAACAACAACAACAGCAACAACATCAGCGTCAACAAGCACGATGTCAACAACCGCAGCAACAACAACAGCAGCAGCAGCAGCGACAGCGACANCACGAGGCCGTGGCAACACACTCACACACGGCTGCATCTCCCCCAAACTGCGTAAAGCGGATCCATACCACCACCACCACCACCGCCACCAAGGCAAATAGTCGTGGGAATGGCTGCATTTCCTATGATTTATTTTTTTTTGAGGCCACCACCACCACCGCCACCAAGGCAAATAGTCGTGGGAATGGCTGCATTTCCTATGATTTAATTTTTTTGATGCTTATTTTATTTTTTTTATTCCTGCATTTAATTTTTTGATGCTTATTTAATTTTTTTGATGCCTCACCCCGAAGTGCCCGGTTGAGGGCCCTGGGCTGGGCATGAAGGATGATGGCACCAGTTAACAGCACCGTCACACTTTTCGCATGCGTCACCGCCAGGAGTGCCACCCGGATCTGCCCAAACAGATGTTCTACTTGAGTTCCCAGCCGGCCCCGAATGCGGCGAAGGCCAGCATTGCATGCCGCAACAAGGGGGCGGCGAAGCGGGTTCAGGGCTTGCGGGCAGCCGAAGAGGGGGGCCACGACCCAGTGTGGGTAGCTTACCCTGTGCCGCCGCCGGTGGGGAAGCGCAAGAAGGCCTGGCATGAGGACTTGCTGCACCGAATTTTCTGCAGGCGGTGCTGCAACATCACCAGCAAGGCGGAGGACTTGGCCCGGAGGGATTGTGTGGTGGGCTCCATGTCGAGTACAACACACAAATTGCTGAAGCGACTCCGGCGTCATCTCGAGGACCTCGACGTCCCTATCCTTGTCAAGGAGGCGACCCAAAACACGGTGGCGATCCTCGAGCAGAGCTTCCAGCGAGACGGCGAGGCCGGGAGCCATAGCATTGAGGAGGTGGCGTGGCCGGGCAAGGAGTGAGCGTGAAGTTCCTGTGCAGTGGCTGCAGTTTGATTGCCGAGGCCGAGGGCACCATCCGAGGCGGCTGTGACAGACGGGGGCGTCGTTATTCTGGGTGGTCACCGAGTTGCATGGCATTGCGGGGAGGAGGGTGGGGCACGGCATCCTTGAGCGCCTGGGTTACCCGATCGAGGCCAAGAGCGGGGAGGCGGCTGTTGCCGCATTGGCGGCGGGACTGGGGCAGGGCTCATGACGAGCCGAACCCGCAGCATACAGGTGGGAACCATGAACGTTCGATCCTTGATCGGCAAAGTCGGGGCTGTGGCTGCCTTGGCTACGGAGGTGGGGGTCAATGTTTTGGCCATGCAAGAAACCATGATTGCGCCGGATTCGGTGAAGGCCACTACGGCGGCCTTCCGTGATACGGGTTGGGAGCTTCATAGAGGTCCTCAAGGGCTTGATGCACGGGGCTCTACGTCTGCGGGGGTGGCCTTCATCACTGACGTCCCGGCGCAGATTGTCGCGATCCCGGCGGAGTTGGAGTTCGAGGGCCGGGTGATGGCGGTGAAGGTGGCGAGGCAGCAACGGCGGCCTTTGTTGGTGATGTGCGTTTACCTCCCGGCGGCCGACAAGCTGGGATGCCAATCAAAAAAAACTTTTTCCAATCAAAAAAAAACTTTTTTCAATCAAAAAAAACTTTCCCTTTGTCATACAAGCAAAGAAGGGAGTATGGACGAAAGGACGGCAGGAAGGAAGGAAGGCAGGGAGGAAGGAAGGAAGGAAGGAAATAAGGAAGGCGAGAAGAGAGAGAGAAAGGAAGGAAGGAGGGAAGGAAGGAAGGAAGGAAGGCGAGGAGAGGGAGGAAGGAAGGAAGGAAGGAAGGAGGCGAGAAGAGAGAGGGAGGAAGGAAGGAGGAAAGGAAGGAAAGGAAGGAAAGGAAGGAAGGCCACCACCACCACCACCACCACCACCACCACCACCACCACCACCACACTACTACTACCACTACCACTACCACTACCACTACCACTACCACTACTACTACTACTACTACCACTACTACGACTACTACGACTACTACGACTACTACGACTACTACTACTAGTACTAGTACTAGTACTAGTAGTGTTGATGATATAAATCTTGCATTAACTTAAGGACCCTAAACTATGGGAATTATGGTATATTCCCTATTATGGGTAATGCAGGATTTATATTCTCAACCGTACTGCTACCAGTACCACTACCACTACCACTACCACTACTACTACTACTACTACTACTACTACTACTACTACTACTATTACTGTTACTACTGCTCTACTACTACTACTACTACTACTACTACTACTACTATTACTACTATTACTATTACTGCTGCCATGACTAAAGCCAGTACAGCTAGTGCTGCTACTACTACTACGACGACGACGGCTACTACTACTACTACTACTACTACTACGACTACTACTACTACTACTACTACTACTACGACTACTACTCTTACTACCGCCATTACTAGAGCGAGTACAGCCTGTGCTACTACTAGTACTCCTACTCCTGCTCCTACTACTACTACTACTATACTACTACTACTACTACTACTATACTACTACTACTACCGCTACGACTACTACTACTACTACTACTACTACTACTACTACCTCCGACAACGACGACGACTACTACCACTGTTACTACTACTTTGATTAATTCTATTTTTATCACTATTAGCACAAATAGTACTACTACCTCTACTACTACTACTACTACGACGACTACTACTACCACCACTACTATTATTATTATTACTACTACTACTACTATTACTACTATTACTACTATTACTACTATTACTACTATTACTACTACTACTACGACGACGACGACGACTACTACTACTACTACTACGACAACTACGACTACGACTAGTACTGAAAGTTTTTTTTGATGGGGACGAAATCTCCGGATGCTCCTAGGCTTGCCTGTAAACTGGTAGAGNCTGAAAGTTTTTTTTGATGGGGACGAAATCTCCGGATGCTCCTAGGCTTGCCTGTAAACTGGTAGAGAAAGTTTTTTTGATTGGGAAAAAGTTTTTTTGATTGGCTAAAAAGTTTTTTTGATTTTTGAGGAAAGTTTTTTTGATTGAAAAAAAGTTTTTTTTTGATGGGTTTCCCGTTCGACAAGCTGCTGGGCAACAAGAGGAGTTTGTGCTCCTGGGCGACTGGAACCGCCGTGAAGACTCTTTCCCCTTAGCTGGATTCCTCGCCAAGGGCGTCGTCTGGACTATGGATGGCGAGCAGTGCCCTCGTGATGGCACATACCGCCGCGGCGGACGCTTAACCTATTACGGCCCCGCCCCGGATCACTTATCGGATGCGCGACTACCCGGAGGAGGACACGCGGCGCTGGCAGCCGCAGCTGCGCTTGCTTTTGGAGGAGCCGGGCCAATGGGACACACATGGCAGGCCTTTGCCCTTTCCTTTGAGGCGGCGGTAGAGGGGCACGACGTGACGAAGGCATGGCAGGTCTTGTCAGCGGCGGCGGAGGAGGTGATGGCGGACCCGGAGGGTCGCCCAGCCAGGCCAAGGGCAGAGCCGGGCCGGGCATGGTGCAGGATCGCCACCGTTGATTGCCGGAGGTGGCAGCCAAGCTGGCCCGCGACATCGAGACCTTTGGCGACGACTACCCGCGCGTGCTCCACGTGCACTCCTATATAAGGACCTCGCGAGCTATCTCAACGAGCAGGCGGACCTCGAGGCGCAGCGCACCCGGGCGGCACGCATCAGGCGGTGGAAGATGGACATCCAGGAGGACGTGAGCGCCATGGCCAAGTGGATCACGGCGCAAGACACCACGGTGGCGAACTCGCCGCAGCAGCTGGGAGAGTGCCCGAGCCAAGGAGCGGCGGCCCGGAGACTTTCAGCGACGCTGGGCACGCTTTGGGGTGAGGCCGAGGCCGTCGATATGAACTCCCTAGAGTCCTTCATTGGTGCATTGGGCCAGGATCGTGCTCCTTGTGACCGGGGCGTGACCTTGGGCCACTTGCTTTTGCGCAGGGCCCGCCGGGCCAAAGCCATGGATGGGTGGTCGGGCGCTTTGTTCTCCAGGCTCCCTTTGGCTTTCTTCGAGGGCTATGGCGTGCCGGACGGGTGGAGGCAAATCCGGGTCGTGGCAATTCCAAAACCAGACGGAGGACTGCGGCCATTGGCCCTCACACAGCTGGCTTGGCGAGTGGGGTCGTCCGAGCTCCTGTCCCAACTGAGGTCGTGGTATGGGGCTTGGATGCCGCAAAGGAGGTTTGTGGTGGACTTCCGGGGCGGTCGGCCGACACCATCCACGAGGACCTCGGCACCGGCGGGCGACTTCGAAAACTTTTGTGGGTTGCAAGGCTGATGTGCGCAAGTGCTTTGACCGTGTGGCTCCGGCAGTGGCTCTGCGAACCATGCGATGGTGGGGTGCCCCTTCTTGGCTGGTCGACCTGCTCGCCGACTTTTACAGGGACCAGGATGCGGGCGTCTTCGCACCTCGACCGGTGCAGGCTGGCTGCTCTTTGTTACAAGGGTGCCCTTTCTCGCCACTGCTTGTGAATAGCATGATGGCAGCCTGGTCCTTACATGTGAGACGCCGCGTTCCCGACATCCGCATGCGGATCTTCTTGGATGACAGGACGCTCTATACAAAGGGCACCCGTGCCGTCACGAGATTGGTGGAGGCAGCCACGGCGGGGCAGGAGGCGGACGCAGCGATGGGCTTTTCATTGCACCCCGACAAACTCGCTTCCTTCGGTTGTCACGTGCAACAACGCGAGGCGCTGCTTGAGTACGCGGACTTGCTTGGCGTGCCCCAAACGGACTTCCTCTTGCTGGGCGTCAACTACCGGCTGGAGGGCCACCAGGCTTTTGCGGCCCGGGGCGTCACGGAGGCTCTGCGGTCCAGGGGCGGCGAATCAGCAGGGTGGCGGCAACTACTTCCACGCGAGCTCGGTTGGCCAGTTTGCTGATGGTTTCGAAGTTTCGCTTCAGGGCACCGTGGACTCAGTTCAGCAAGACGAGCGTGCGGGACTGTGGGCGCACCAGGTCGAGGCGGCGGTGTGGGGCGGACCTTTGGTTACGGTGCTCAAGAAGGAGTGCGGCGAGGGCTCGCCTGGACCTCAAGTTGCGACGGCTTTGACACGCTTGGGCTGGCGCACTCGGGGCACTTTCTTTGTCACGCAGCTGGGGACCTTTGACGCGGAGGAGCTCACGGCCCACGGGTTCCAGGAGCGGCTTCGTGAAGCCTGGAGGCCAGCCCTTTAGCCACATCGGCGCTTTGGAATGGATGGCAGGCAGGATACGATCCCTGCGCATAGCGACTGGAGCACGGACGGCCGCGACTTGGCTCGGCTACAGGCCCCGAAGGCTTGCAGGTGCGGCGCTTTGGACCCATCACGGCACCACCTGACCTTTGACTGCCCTTTCCAGCCGTGGGACGGAGCGCGCCGCACTGAACAGGAGCGACGCCTGCTGTGTGCTGTTGTCGAGGACGCCGGCTACGAGCTTGCGGAGCAGGAGGACGAGGAGGAGCAGGTCGGCAACCTCGCAGCCTTCCTGGCGACCGCGGAGGACGACATCCTCGTTGCCACGGATGGTGGGGCCATTGTGACGTTGTGCTTCTTGGGCAGTGGTGGTGGAGGGTCAGGACTTTTCTGGCTTGGTGCAGGGGGAGGAGAAAACAGCAGCAGCCGGTGAGCGCAGTGCTTTTGCCGTCCAGCGCCGGATTCGAGTGGTGGTCGGAGTGGAGTGCGAAAGCTTTGGTACAGCGCAGCCTCGTGGATGTCGTGCAACCGAAACGCCATTTGTGGGGCCTTGGGGTTCTGCGACAACAGCCTGCACGACAAGCTGCACTGCATGTCTGCATGTCTTCAGATGAAGAAGAACAGCCCCCAGCCAACAGCTTGAATCCGAAGATCACTCCATGTATAGACCTTGATACCTGTTGCATTGAGGAAAACCTGCCTCATTCGAATTCAGACATAATTCTTTGTATAGATGATGAATGTGAGTGAATTTGTTCAGCGTTGTATTCAGGAATTCGTTCAGCACTGTATTCAGAAGTTCTATTGTATGTACAAGCCCTAGCTGTTAGTTATGTTGTTGGGATCTGGTTCGGTAATTGGCTTTTGTTTGGCGTTTGGTTGATGTTGGCGGTGATTGTTTTGGGAGGTGAAGTCCGGGCCAACTTAGGCCTCCGTCCACTGTGTGTAACATACAGTGGCATTGTGTACGCTGCAGGACGACGGCCAAGGAAACAAAAAATGTGGCTGCTAGGACATGATACCATTTCGATAAACAGTAACGCCCTCGCCCCCAAATCCTGCTGGCCCAACCGCAGCATGCTGTCCGAGCCTCTATCACGCCCCCTGCCAGTGGAACGCAACATGGCCTCCTTGCAAGAGGTGGTGACTGAGCTGACCTGGGCTTTGGGGTGGAGCCCCGACAGCCACTGGATGGGAATGCTATGTGCGCTGATTGTGTGCATTCTCTTCTTTCTGCGCGAGGAGCGGATGAACCACCGGCTCCAGGGAGTTGAGTCGGCATGCATGGCGGCAGTGCGAGAAGTGCGTGAGTTGGCTGCTCGACTGGAAAGGCCGGAACCGCCTACGCAGGAGCCTCGCGAGCTTGTGGCGCGATGTCCTTTTTGAGGACCTTCGCGTGCACATGTGCAGACTGCTAGGCACGTGATGGACATGCTGGCCAGCCAGGATAGGCAATGGCATCAGCTTATGGGACAACTTGAAGAGACTTTCTGTTCTCACGTCGAGTTGTCAAAAGCTGCAATGTGCTCCTCACGGAGCTTGCGGCACGGATGCCGCGCAATGCCACTGCCACGTCGATCTTGGACCAGGTCAAGGCTGTCGAGGAGCTGCTGCAGCCTCTGTCTAATGTCCCTGAAAAAGTCGTTGCAGTGCTAGACCAAGTCAAGACCTTCAGGGATCTGCTGGAAGCTGGTTTGGCCAACGTCGCCAAAGCCCCCCAAGCAGCACTGCAGCTAACGCGGGGGACGGTGGGAAGTGGTAACCCCACGATCCTGGATAAAGTCAAGGAGACACTGGCGAGGGTGGAGCTCTTTGACAAGAACCTGGAGAAACTGCGCACCAAACTGATGGCGGTAGCGGTGGTTGTGGAAAAGCAGGACCCGGTGCATGCCCAGAATGAGGTGACGAAGTGGAAAAGATCGAGAGTGTCCTTCGTGCGAAGCTACAGGCGCTGAATGAAGATGTAAATCTGAATCGAGGCCAGGCACAGTCGCTCCACAAGGACCAGATCAACCTGCTCAAGACCATGGAGAAGCTCCTAGTCACCCTCCAGTCGCTGATGGACGGCATGTCGCTATCCTTGGCACAGATGGGGGGAGCACTGTCTAAGCCCCCTGTGGACAGTGCGGGCCAGACAAAAATGGTTGACCTCCTGCTAGCGTTGGGAGAAACCCAGAGAGAGCATGGTGAGTGGCTGGAGAAGCACGACCAAGTTCTTCTCGAGTTCAAAGATGCTACGAAAGAACATGTCCAGAAAACACAGGACTTGGGGATCTCTATCTTTGAACTCCGAGATCGCTTTGCGGAGCGTTTTGGCGGCCGCCCGAGCACATTCCGGGATTTTCCGGGACCGCAGCTCCAGTCGGCCAGAGGACCGACGGTAATTGATCTTCAGTCTCGCATAGCGAGACGACTAACTTGGCTACGGTCACCTACCCGGATGGCTGCGTATCCATGGTGCCGGAGGATCAGCTTCACTAAATCCTGAATCGCGCCGCTCAGCATGCTGCCTGCCCTGAATGTAATGTAACATCTCACTCTTAATGTGTAGTCCTGTGTCGGCTTCTGACCAACTGACGAGGCAGTACGTGCATGCATGTTGCATTTGTATCCGTGTAGCACGTGCATGTAGCAGCCTGCCCCAGTAGCACACTTTGTGCTTAGTTTTGCATGTTGCCAGTGCATGTGCCGGAATACATGAATGTCAACAGTGCACATGGAGAATTTATAGGAATTCGATGCCGCAGACTCGTACCAGCATGCTTGGGCTCATCTGGGTGTCATTGGTGGTGTTCTGGTATGTTTACCTCTTGAGAGTTCTCTGGTCAACATTAGTTCGGTCTGCATGTACTATACATGAACAAGCATGAATGATTGCATGATAACATCCGCCTGCATGTTCCTGCCTGTATGTGACTTTGTTGCTTGCTCTTGTATTACGCTCATGTAATGGATATCTTGATGTGAAGAAGGCAGGAACAACGTACAGAAGCAGCACACACCTGAAACTTGCGGCTGTTGTATACGCGGTCGGACCCAGGCATGATACCGCGCTCCCTGAACAGCGGAGGAAATAAACCGGGATCCACAGTGAGTCGCTCAGACGGTAAACTTATGTGCTCAGCCTAAATTATAGGCGTTCTGGTTGTACTTTACTTCTCTTGTACGGGTGTTGGTTGTGAGACGTTTCTGTGGACCTAACTCTTGGTATTACCAATGGGCTACTATACTACTGGTGATCCCTGGCTGTCACTTTGTAAACCACGCTGGGTCCCTTCGTCCAAGGTCCCGTACTGGCCTGGGTAAACGTAACTGTTGTATTGCATTAGGCTCGTGTTCATTACCATGTCTGCTTTCATCAGGTTCATGACGACCACGACATCCATCACCATGCCTGCCCACACACCTCCACCTGGCTACTGCCTTGTCACTAAACAAATCCAACACCTGCAAAGCCCGTCTCGCCTTTTCTCGCCAGGAATGCCGGGAAGAGGTAGAAGCAACATAACAGGCATAAGACCAACCACATGTAGGTAGATGTATGAGCTTCGCTCGGTTGGTGGTGACGGATGGTGCAATGTGCCACAGATGATTGCCGCTGCCGGACCGTCTCCCTCACACACTAAGCGGTGACCTGCTGTAAGGGATCCTGAAACTGAGTCGTTACACTTGGCCTGAAATGGCAGAAACTCGCCGTACTGCAGACTCTGTCAGACCCAGGGACCGCTCACGAAGCCGGGGTGATGCTGCCAGAGCAAATGTGGCTCCACTCAGCGAGCCGGCAGCTGAGCAGATGCAGGAGGCGGGAGTGCTCCGGCAACTGAAGCAGGTGGATGCAGTGTGGGCGACGGAAGTCCTCCGTGTGGTGGTCCAGGACAATGTGCGAATGCTACAGGCTGTGGAAGAGCAGCTGGGACAACAACTACGTGGGTGTGAAGTCACGCGAACACCACCAACTGACGAACGACGCGAACTTCTGTACCTGCTGACGGATGCAGCCAGAGGGGTGCCACAGGGGTGTGCCCAGGTGTCGCAACACCGCCTGGAGATGGCCTGGCTTGAACCAGACACCTTGCCGATGCATGCCCGGCCCCGGACCCGTCCTGACCGCTGAAGAATGCTGGGGGCCGTCGCACTGACGCAAGTTTGGGATGCTGGCAGCAGCAAGTTCTTGAATTCACAAACAAATTAGCATGTTTGTTGAATACATGAATTTGCGAATACATTGACATTTCTGGCGGATGGCTCGCATGACGACCTTTGCACCACGACTCAGCACTGGCCCGAATACTTGAATTCATAACTGACCGATAGTCGGCTCTGGGGCGTACGTAATGGATGTGTATGCCTACATTGTCTGCGTGGTCACAGGGCCACATCTTTTTCTGCATGTGCGTGACATAATGGACGATTTCAGCACCACGAACCCGCACGTTGTGATGGAGGAATTCGAGAATACAGAATTTGGATGGGTTGGCTGTGCTGGCTGGCACTGTGGACCAGCCTGAATTGGAAGCTGGCTCAGCTCGTGATGGCTGGGCTGGAGACTCTGCAAGTGCAGCGATTAAGCATGCGTGAGATGCTTGCATGTCGTTTGTCTAGTGGGCATTTTGCGGACATGGCTGGACAATGGATGATTGCTACCAACGTGAATTTAGAAACATGGCAGACTGCAAGAGAACATGAATTTGGACGCCGAGTATGCATGACTGCAGCTCTTTTGAAACAGTGGGCAACGTCCCTTACCTCGGGAGAGTGCGTCCGGCCGCTGAGTTGGAACTAGAATAGTTCTGCACATGTTTTATGATTCTGTCGCAGTGTGATTCAGTCACAGTCTGTCGATCTCGCGGTCGGGATGCCTTGCCGGGCCTAGAGGAGATACGGTGGATTGCGTGGAGCCTTGCCTGCCTTTGCGCGAGAGTGAGTGTCGAAACACCTAAGCCTAAACCCAGGAACATCCAGAAACGCAGAAATTAGAAACCAGCAAAGCCTGGACCCAGAACCATCCAGAAACGCAGAAACCCTAAATGCCTTAACTGAACCTACTTCTGCAGACCTTGCCAGGCTTGTCCGAGTGTGAGTGTCAAAAAAAATGCCTTAACCCGTAGCCATTTTGGTTCAAATTTTTTTCGCTCTGGATCTTGATCTAGCTGACAATCACATCCTCAACTCGACTTGGAGTTTTGCCAGCAGCATGGCTCCAAAGGCAATGAGGGGTGACAGTATAAGGGGGATTTGCCACCTGCAGCCAGGGAGGCCCCAGAGGAGGTGATCGGAGATGAAGGC
Organism: Symbiodinium sp. clade A Y106; assembly: GCA_003297005.1. NCBI lineage: Eukaryota > Dinophyceae > Suessiales > Symbiodiniaceae > Symbiodinium > Symbiodinium sp. clade A. The sequence continues at coordinate 24,262 of BGNK01005465.1, forward strand.
ATTGAGATTGGCGTTGAGCTCCTCGACAACGCCAATTTCTTCGCAAATGAACCCGACGCCGTTCTCAGGTGGTTGGCCTCGCCGCTTCGGGAGACCAGGGACCCACGCATAAGCTCAAGATCCAGGTCAGCTGCTCATCGACTTCGCCTCCACGTGGCGAGCAGCGGGGCAAGTCCTAGGCCAAGGTCTTGCAGCGAAGTTGTAGTCAAGATGTGAGTCCCCCTGTGACTCCGAAGAACAAACATGAAGAAATGATGAAAGAGCTCCTTGAGGAAAGGACAAGAAAGAGAAGTGAGCCCGTGTCGGGCATGTGGAGCCTCTCCTCCGCCTCCCCTTGCTTCTGCTGTGCTTGCCGTGCTTCTCTGCTGCTGCGGCTGCTTTCTTTGGACGTCAACATTGTCGAGGACTTCGAGTGTGGATCCTCGCTGGATAATCTTGCCAGGCCCTTCGGGCCCCCTAATTCGTCTCTCCCGCTTTTGCGCTCTTCCATGGCCGGCGATGCGCGCTGCGGTAGCTGGGCTGCTAACAAGGGACTCGCTTGCAGTTGTTATCACTCGTGGGCTTACCCATTCTCGCAGTTCCTCTTGGTCGTTGGGGAGTATTTCCGCTGGCTTACCCGCGGAAAACGTCTAGCTTTAGTTTCGTGCTTTCTTGCTTCCAAAGCTCGTTGCGTCCCGAACCTAGCAGTTTCCCAACGTTCTGTTTGAAGTGGTGTTCCTTTTGGGGATGTTGGTTGCTGGGGTTAGGGCTTTTTCGGTGGAGTGGTTTCTTCGGCGTAGTACGGCGTCTCAGAAAGTCAAGCCCACAAAGTTTCAGAAGAAAGGTCGTCACAAGAACTTCCTTGCTGTCAGAAAGAGTACCAAGGCTGGGTCTTGGAGTCACAAGTGTTTCCAGTGTAAGGTTCTGGACCTTGGAAAGGGCCAGGTGCAGAGAGCTCAGAGTCCTCGGACCAAGGCCTGGGAGTCACTCAGGTTTCGCCAGAGCTGCAGGGGTGTCTCATACTCTGTTGCTCGTGCGTGCCTTGATCCTCCGATCGATTGTGTATCGTTTTGGAATCCAGGCAACGTACGTCCATCCTCTAAGGAGCCGGTGCAAGAGCGGCCTTGCGAGGAGGTCTGTCGGTGGGGAAGAGAGTCTTTCTCACCGCACGGCAGCGGAGCTTATGGGGTTCAATTTAACCTCACCGTCGGCTTCAATTATACCCCTGCCTGCGTTCAATTTAACCCCGCCTGGGTTCAATGTAACCTCACCGTCGGCTTCAATCTTACCCCTGCCTGCGTTCAACTTAACCCCGCCTGGGTTCAATTTAACCTCACCGTCGGCTTCAATTTTCCCCCTGCCTGCGTTCAATTTAACCCCGCCTGGGTTCAATTTAACCTCACCGTCGGCTTCAATTTTACCCCTGCCTGCGTTCAATTTAACCCCGCCTGGGGTCAATTTAACCTCACCGTCGGCTTCAATTATACCCCTGCCTGGGTTCAATTTTACCTCGCCTGGGTTCAATTTAACCCCGCCTGGGTTCAATTTAACCTCACCGTCGGCTTCAATTTTACCCCTGCCTGCGTTCAACTTAACCCCGCCTGGGTTCAATTTATAACCTCACCGTCGGCTTCAATTATACCCCTGCCTGGGTTCAATTTTACCTCGCCTGGGTTCAAATTAACCTGGCCTGGGTTCAATTTAACCTCACCGTCGGCTTCAATTTTACCCCTGCCTGGGTTCGATTTAACCTCGCCTCGGTTCAATTTAACCTCACCTTCGGCTTCAATTTTACCTGTACCTGAGGGCCAATTTAACCTCAGGCTGAAATTTACACCTGAAACTGACTTCAGGGTTAGGAGATACAAGCTGCAGAGCTTCGGCTTGCTTTGGCACTGCAACTAGATCGAAACCCCAAACCAAGTAAAATTGAGCAATTGTGGCGGCTAAATCTAAGCCCCAAAGCAGGTAAAATTAACACCCAAGGCAGGTAAAATTGAACACCCCTGGAGGTTAAATCGAAGCCCCAAATTAAAGTAAAGTGAACCCCGGGCCCACAGACAAGGTCCTGGTAAAGAGGGGCCACGGCGAGACTGTGCTTCATGCTCTCCCAGAACCTTCCCTGCAAGCGGTGAGGGGGGGACTGACTACCTCTGCAAGGCAAAATGCGAGTCCCAGCTCTGCGCACCAATCTGCAGTGAAGGCAGGTTAGCAATCGCCGTCGGCTGGAATTGGACTGTGTAGGCCACTTGCTCCAGTCAACCTCAACCCATCCCCAAGTGTGCCCCTGCTCACCTACAGCCCACAAAAGCACCTCTTCCTGTCGTTTGGCAGACCGAGCAGAGTCGTCGGCCTCAGCCTGCATGAGTCCCAAGCCTCAAGGAGAGGCTGCAGGTCCTTTTCGCGGTGTTCTCTCCACCAGTTCCTGTTTTGAGGCATGGTTTTAGCAGGTTTCTTGGCACAACTTTGGGCGAGAAGTTCTAAATTTGTGCACGTGAGGAACCTGCGGGCACCCTGTGGCCCTTGTGGTCCTTGTGCTTGTCCTGTTCATGTGCTTGGTCACGACGGGCCTGCGCGACGTTAGCCTGCCGGCGCTCGCCCAACACACAGCCACTCGTGCTCTCTGAGGCTGACTCACGCTTACCGAAAACTACGTCTATGCCCAGCCCTGACGCAGTCGTGGCTTGGGGGCCTGTCCTGGGACTTTAGGGCAAGGAGGCCAGAGGCCTGAGAGGACTTTATGTTTTGGCGAGGTTGCCTGCTCGCTGCGGCCTTTCCCTTGGCAAAGGCGGCGCTACACAGAGAGTGAACCGACGGAGTCCTAGCTTCCTTAGCTCTGTTGTTTTGCACCGAAGCGGAATTTTGGGTTGCAAGCCCTTCTGAATGCTCAGCTGCTCTCCCGTTCCTTCTCCGCCGTTCTTGCCTTTGTGACCGACCGTGAGCCCCTTCTAAACGCGACCACTCCCCGACCCACGACGGACGAGCGAGCAACACGAGTGTGCTCCTGCCGCGACACCCAGCGACGGTGGCTCCACGCAAGCTGCGTGAGCCTGCAAAGCTGAGGCGGCCAACCCACACGCCGTTGGAACTCCGTGGAGGCGGTGGCAGCGAGGTGGTCGTAGCATTGACTAAAGTCCAGGCTGGCGATGTAGCCTCATTCCATGGCGAACTGGTCGTGGATCTCTGAAACAAGCCCTCACCGTCGGCTTGAATTTTACCCCTGCCTGCGTTCAATGTAACCCCGCCTGAGGCAGCTGTTGTGCCTCAAGGCTGCCCCCTTGCACCACTGACTCTCAGCCTGGACCACGGCAGGTTCGAACAGGGTGTGGCTGACAGGTCGGCTTCGCTCACGCGCATCTACATGGACGACCGCACATTTTGGTGTCGCAGATGGACAGGTCTTCAAGAAAGACTGAACAGATGGGCCGCGTGGAGTGACCGCTGGCCATCCGCGAGAATCGAGGCAAAACACAAGTCATCGGCAAGACGGCGCGCGCAACAAGCGTAAGCTGGATGATGTGTGTAACCCCGCCTGGATTAAGCAAGAGGCCAAGATCCTCGGCGTGACGACTGTCAGCACAGGCAGACGTGGCGACAGCGAGCTGGAAACACAAAGGATCGCTAAAGCTATGCGGCGGGTGGCTCTGCTCAGATCCACTGGTCTTTCCTGGACTTCCATGTTCCGCGCCTATCAAAGCGTCGTTACCGCCTCCTACGGATGGATAGGCAGACTCAGACGACAGCAGACAAGTTGTTCCGTGGCTTTACAAGGGCTACAGGTTTCCAGCAGCGAATGGCAACACAAGGCTCACGACAGTAGGCCTTTTGCGCCGCCGGTTAGCCAGTGACGGATGGACGGAAACCAGACCCTGGGTCTGGAAGCACTCGAGCGCTCACAGTAAGCCTGCAGACTCCGTCATTTCTCTCGAGCGTAGGAATTTCAGACTGCCGAAGCTTCAGCATGCTATCATGCACCAATGGAGGGCTCAGCAGTTTCTGTCTTGTTCGCTTGGCGACCGGCGTGACTTGATCGCGAGGGTAGCCTCAGGCAAGTGCTCAGGGACTTCGAGGACATAGATCTCGAGAGAACAAGGAGACAACTTGACACGCCAAGGGGCTTGTATGGGCTTGTCGTGCTGTCATCTCAGGTTCGTTCGTTTCGGACGCTTGGCTGGCGGTTGGCATGCAGCAGTCTGACACATGCACTCTGTGTCATAGGCACTGGCATCGCGTTTGCTGGCAATGCCCCCAGACAGCAGATACGAGAGGTCAAAGGCCTCCCAACTTGCTCACGTCTCGTTTCGGCTGGATCCGTGGACAGTGCAGGCAGGACTTGCAAACGCTTCGTCGCTTGACAAGTTGCGCCAGCAGAGTGTGGCAAACCAGGCATGCTGGAGCATAGGGCTCAGGCATTCGACACACAGTGCCATACTCATGTGGCTCGCCAGGAACGCGTAGCGTATGCTAAGGGCGCGGCGTGCATCAGCTTCGGCTGCTCTCTCGGAGCCGGACTGGCTGCGCTAAGGAAATCTGGTCGCGACCGAGTGGCTGGATGGCATGCAGTGCAGCAAGGACATGTTTTCCCTCTTCCCTTCCTCCTCTTCCTCTTTTCCTCGTTCCCTCCTCGGCGGCGTCGCCGCCGCCGGGCGTGCTGGCTACGCGTGGTTCTCACAAGGAGTACCAGCGCGAGAACGACACAAACTCAAGATCCAGGTCACCGCTAGGTTTAAGACCATGCTCATGACTCTGGATGACGGAATGACTGTGCCATTCAATGTCGCCTTCATTCTGGCTGCTGCCACGATCGGAGCTTTGGGCTCTTGACGAGCTCAAAGGTGACGCGCCGGCAATGAGGATCCTCTTCACCTGCACCCTTTCGTGCGTCATCCTGAGGATCTTCGCCACTTCCGGAGCCGACTGGGACACCGGGGGAAACGAGGCTCTGGTCAATGTCAATGTGGTGGACACGAATTTCTTCAAGGCCTTGGTGGCAGCTCGGGGAGGAGCTGTGTCTAAAGCTCTGGGCTGGACCTCGCCTGAAGCTCGAAGGGCCTGGAAAATCGCGTGGCCAGCTGAGCAGTCGAAAGGCTTCATGATCATGCTTTCGACCAAGGTGACGCATTACTTGACGAATTACCGTACAAAGCAGACTGGAAGCTGGACCAGCTACAGCGCGCAAACCATCATGGGCATAGACCCAAAGAACAACCCAGCCATAGAAACCAGTGTATGGACAGTCGGCCACCCGATGTCCACCATTGGTGCGTGCAGCTTCCTATTTGAGCAAATGGAGGCTCATGTAGGTCTGGCCAGCACAAGCTGGGACAAGTGCATCACCTACACAAGAGGCAGCGGCTTCTACGGAGTGGTGTCCCAGTTGTACAAAGTTGGGACCGACATCACTCAGCGCATGTCTCAGCTCCCTGCCGGCTGCAGGTACGTTGCAAACATTGTGGCTGTCGCCAGGAGGATCAGGGACAGCTCTTACGCGGTCTTTATCACTCAGGAGATAGTTGACCATGTGCGCGAATGCTTCCAGGTCTTCACACATGCACTCAAGATTCCGATCTTGTATCACGTTGGAGCCAGCTACTTCTGGGCAGGCATCATGCCCAATGCAACCAGCGAAGACCACCCAAAGGAAATCCCACAGGCATCTGACATTGCAGGCCGATTCGCTGCTTACCTTTCCATTTGCATGGGTAAGTCGGACATGGCCAAGATGAAGTGCCTGGGCGCAGCTGCACTTGACAGCGAGCTTGCCAAGAAGGTCTCTGCTGCAAGGGCTGCCGTGAGGGTTTCTGGAGGAGCAAAGGAGATGATGAAGGCCGTCACGGGCGACGGAGGCACTGCGGCAACAGCCCTCTCTTTTTGCGGTAAGCTAGGCGGCGGCAACTATGATGCCAACGCTGACCCACGCACTTTAGAGATCGTCGCCAGCGGAAAGCCGCTGGACGAAGCAAAAAAGAAGAGGCGCCCAGAGATCACTGATGAAGGAGCTGCCGCCGCTAGCGCAGCAGTTGAAGAACCAGACGATGAGTAATTCTCTGAAAAGACAGCTGCAAGCTGAAAGAGCAGCTAAGACTTGGCTCTCAAGAGTAGCCAAGTGCAGGATCCGCTGCCCATCCATATGAGCACTGACAGCGCCTTCCAGAGCAATTCTGAGGCCTCCTACAAATTCCTGTGTAGGAAGCTGCGCTGACTTGAGTTGGCTGCGTCCGTGTCGCTTTAGCCGAAAGAAAAAAGGTACGGCATGACTTTGTTCCCCAGCGTCCGTGCAGGGTAACAGTACGCCATGCGGGCCATGTCACGGCAAAGGAGGATTATTCGGCTGCGTCAGTCTTTTGGGGTGTCCCCCGGGTAGTTTCTAGGTTCTCGTGAAACCAGTGCAAATCGGGCCGGTGTTCCCGTCTGGCCCACGCAGAAAGGACAGCGAGCTGAGAGCACAACCATCGGTTAAACCCTAGAGGACAGAAAAGCTCGACAACCAGTGTCCTTCCGTCAGAAGACTGGCCGACTGGCGCAATGAAATATCGAGCGGCATCAGAACACTGGCTTGCGATTCCGGTGACTTACAGACCAGATGCTATCCGGTGATCTGTATATCAGATGCTGTGACTGACTACTTTGACGACTGCTGACACAACGTGGTGACCTCTGGTGCAACATGTGCAAGGCGACTTAGCCTGCTGTCGCTGGTATGCTGTCTTCCACAACGCCTAGGCTCGTCGTTATCCCGCTTGGAACCGGCAGGTACACTGTCCGAGAGTTGTCATGGTTGCAGCCATGGCCGGCCACCCCTCCCCACACACATGCAGAGGAGTACAACTTCTTCCAGGTGGGCCAGCGGTGAGCCCGTACGCTGCCGTATATAGGCTGACGTTATCGTGAGTATAACACCAAGCCTCTACTCGGCTGACACCACTGCATGTGCATGCTCATTGCCACTGCATGTGCATGCTCATTGCATGCTGAATCTGATGTGCATGTACAACTCTGGAACCCATGGCATCGCTCTGTCTGTGCTTGGTTGCTGAGCGCTGGAATTTGGAGAATGCGCGAATTCGATGAACTGCAACACTGTGGCCCGACGATTGAATTCGTCATCGCCAGCATGTCCTGACAATTTCGTTCGCCCTCGTGGAGACCACCTTTTGAAACAGCTACGCATAGCAGAACAGTCGACAGATGTGTGATGGCCATAATGATGGCTGTCTTCAGCACAGTGCGCCAGTCGTAAGATGGGCTCCTTGATCGCACATGTTGTGTACGTCTGCATGCCTTGCGTATGATATGACAAGGCACACACCAGGGCTGAATGGGCATCCGACAATGTTCCCAAGCTTATTTATGCTACCTTCTGTATTGATTTGTCGCAATGTCTGTGTTGCTGAAGCCCATGTGCCCAAATATCATGGTAGTAACGGTAGCAACGAGACCTCATGAAGCCGTGCCTGCCTCGAGCGAGTGTGCGAGTCGAGGTGCCTAAGCCCAGAAACGTCCAGAAAAGCAGACGCCCAGAAACCACCAACCCAGAAACATCCAGAACGGTTGCAGGAACCTAAACACCTGAACCCCTGGACCCCAAACCCCGCAAACCCCCCAACCCGCGAAACCCCGCAACTCCCCTCAAACCCTAGAGCTTCGGAGATTACAACGGGGAGCCGTCGCTTTGTTCCCACGGCCGGGGCCTGGGTCTAAGCCCAGGCTCATGACCGCGCGATCCTCCGTTTCTCGGAGCAGGAAACGGTGCCAAGTATATACTTGCTTCATGGTATCTTTTCTTTTCTATAGGTCGTCAACATTGACCAAACCACCTTCTCTCGAGCCGAATTGGGAGCGAGCCGAGAAAGGCAGGTTGCCAAACCCGATTTTCGCTTCGAGAACGTTGGCTGGCCAAACACCCCAAAACGGGGGTTTGACACTGCAGCCCGAGGGGATCGGCATGCAGAGTGCTCACAAAACATGGGCGCTTCATGAGCAGAGTTCCAGGAAAACCACGAAAAGTCCAGCAAGAAGCGACCATGCCGAGGTAGCCAGAAAATCTGTATATTTACCAACCCCTCCCGAACCCCGCCACAAATTATCCTAACTCCTACTCCCTCCAGGCTGGTAAATTGCTCAAGGCGTCATGATGTCTGTGCAAAATTTCAATTTTTGAATTCCTTGTTTACTGTTGGTTCATTTGTTTTCGAAATTTTTGTAGGTGAGCATTTTCCAACACCGGGACATGTCTTTGCACATCGCTGTAAGCGGGGCGCAAAACAAACGACCCTCGAGAGCAGCCAATTCGAAGGCAGTGCACGAAACCATGAGCTGTTTCTCACACTGATCGGTGGCTGCCTGGACGGGGGGACCCCCTCAAGGCATTCCGTTTTTACATAAAAACCAGCCGAAAATGCCTTGCGGAGAGGGGTGAGGTCTTGGGAGATAGATGGAGCGATTGCATATATGTATGAATACTTCATGTGGCATCCTGTATACTACATGTTATGTGTTGAACATTGTATTTTAAGTATTGTGTAAATCAGGTTGGAATCGCATGACGCAGTGTTCCAGGATATTCAGCAAAGTATATCGACGTTCAAAGTACTAATATATTCCCAATGTGCACAGCAGACCATCACGTTGCAACAATACATGGATCTACCCGTCAATGACGTTTTGTGCTAAACGTGTTGGTGCTCATGGTAACCATTGAACTTTGTCAAACGGGCACCCGGCAGAGTTCTCCCTATTATGGTCGTTGTGTTGTTTGGGTGTAGATTGCTATACTTGTATTGTGGTTATCTACCTTCTATGTTTTTGTAGCATCTTGCCAGTATAGTCTGCACACTTTCCATCTCCACATACCCTGGGGCTCCGAATAGTTTTGTTGACGCGATAAAAACTTGGACACTATGCTTTTGGGTTTTGGACGGCGATGCAGCAATGCAGAAGTATCGTGGCACGTTGCGCAGGTATGCAGCTTCATGGCCCCGCGAGATCTGCAGACGTGTTTACTTTGCGCCAGAGCTATGCTGCTGGGCTTGTTATCTAATTGAGGGTGTTTGTTCTGTTCGGTAGTGTAATTACAGGCGGCGAGCTTGAACAACAGTTTCACGGAACTCAATGGCCAAAACAGGCCGAATGGCGGTACTGGAAGCAGCAGCTAGTATTGTGGGAGCTGAATCTGCTTTTGCTGAGTTCCACTTCTTAAGGCGAAGCTTGCGAAAGACTTGCGGAGAATGGATGAGACACAGGTGCGTAAGATGTAATCGTGTTGGTCGGTGTCCGCGAGTGCTGTGGCATGCGTCAAAGGCAGTGCCCATCACGGACCGAAACCTGCTGCTAGGAGAGAATGGAAATGGGTTTGGCACTGATCCTTCACCAACAAGCAGCTCGCGATCCCCCGTTCAGCCACCGAGCTGAACAGTTGTGGAGTGTCTGCCGTACCTACGCTCTGATGCAAGTGGATGCCTGTTGGGCTTGGGCTTGAACTCTGTTGTGCCGACTTTGAGGAGGGAAGGGCACAGAGGCTTCTCATTGCGCTGTGATGCCCAGGCGTGTGACCAATGTCGGGCCTCCGAAAATGACTGCAGCCCGGTTTCTTGTTCGGTTGATGGACGGTGGTGTGCAGGCGAGCAGCATGATGCAGCAGGTGCTGGGTTCAAATCAGTGCAGACAAGCATAACATGGTTTTGAGTACAACAACTCTTTTTTCGATAGCTGCTATTGCTGCTGCCGGCTCCTGTTACCCTGACGGTGCTCGCTTTTGTTGTCTCATGGCTTTTGAAGGTAGGAAGTTATTGAATGAATTGGTTAGAGCGGGGGCGCACAAGAGCCAGCTTTAGTTGAAGCAAAGATCCAAGCGTGGTGCGATGGTGCCATTGCGTGTTGCATAAACATGTTGTTGCTGGCAGCTTGGCCGTGCAAATACAACTCACCACTTCAGCAAGATAGATTCTTGGTGGCAGTCCTTTGGCCAAGCAGCCAGCTGCGCTTTCGGGACGAGCCTTTCAGTAGGCTTGCATTGCTGCGCCGTGTCTTTTGCGGAAATCGCGTCACGGCCCGGACGACGAGTTCCGCAAATGTTACTTGATTTGTCATCTTCAGACTTTCTGTTCCAGAATCTGATAATCAAGCTCAACCCTGGTGGATCATAGACAGCACAAGCAGTCTGAACATAAGATGTGTGACAGACTTGGTCCAAAGCTTGGGATGTCCTTACAGGTTTTCAGCGAGGGGTTCAGAAATATTTAAATAGTGCACATCCTAAATCCGAAACCCTTGACTGCTAACAAATGCTCCTCAAGGAGTCTCGGACGACTTGCGAAGTATTCTCGACGAAAAGCTCACTGCAAACGCAGTGGTGCACCCATGAGCTACGATGTCGGAACGAAATGCAGCTGCTGTTCTCTTGTGAGCGTTCTTTCCCAGAAGCTGTCCGTCGTGTATCCCTGCTTCCAGACAAATGACCTATCTACACAGCAATAGCGAGAGGGATGCTACTGATGATTGCGATCATGCCCATCATGGGCGACAGGTAAAGTTGGAGGTACCACCACCCCTAAATCACATATGTCCTCAGAGACCCGAAGCCATGCCAGCCGTGAGCGAGTGTGTGAGTTGAAATCACATCTGTGCATACGTATATACACATCGAAATGCCACGCGGCATATCATGGTGTAATCCATGCATGTTTGCCGGATGCATGTGAGGCTGTCAGGCCAGCAGAAGTCCTTCCGTCGTTTTGCTGGGTGGTTCATGAAAGTTCGCAATTTACTGGTGCTTGTTTTTTGGTTTTCCGTCATGCGTTTCATCGGCTGCAAAACGGTGTGTTCAGCGCATATGTCAGATTCGCTGAATCGTGAGATCTCTCCAAAAGGAGCTAGACTCGAACCGAAGCACAGGCGACTGGGCGAGCGATTCTGAGTGAGCACTGCTCTTGTTGAGACTCGCGGCGATCACCGCTAGCATGACAGCAGAGTTAGACTATTGGACTCCTGCTGCGGATCACGTTCCTGTAAGCATTGCTTATTTCATTGGGCTTCGGCTTTGGGTCATGACGTCTTGCCCGGAGCAGTGCAGCGAACAGGGCATGACATTCTAGGTCCTAGCATACCTGGCCGAGCAACAGGCGCCTCGTACTGGTGGTGCATAACATAGGTCGCCGACTGTATCCAACCGTCACGTCCTTACCCATGGCTGAGAAGGGCTGAAGCACAAGAAGTGACAACGCCGAGTACAACATTCGTGCATGAAGTCGTGCTCATGTTGAGATCATACATCATCTTAAGGCCTGCAGAAAATCATGAAGGCAATGCCTAGGCTCGGGGGCCAGGTGCCTTGAATTGGCGGGAGCACAGGCAATCCAGAGCCCTGGGAGCACCAATGGCAGAGAAACGTGTTGTTCCTCGAGCTCTGTCTGAGAGGAGGCGTTTGTACAGTGTTTTTCCCGCCTTCATTTTCCCCTGGCCCGAGTAGATCCCTTCGAGTCGAAGACTTGAAGTTACCCAAACTTTTGCTACTAGCAGCGATGCAGCACGGGGTGTCCGCGGCGCTGCTGTTGTGCTTTTGCAAGATGGCGTCATCGTGTGGAGGTGGAAATCTGCATCCCTGAACTGATCCAGGTCATGTGTCGAAGGCTGTCATGTTGCGCGCTTAAACCATTGTCCGACATGCACTTGCAGCTTTGCCCTCCTACGTCCTACAGGGCCTACTTTAACACGGTAGCGATAGATCATTGAGGCACATCGCCACGAAGATGATGGAATCGTAACGTAGTGTTTTTGCTGGAATTAGCACACCGAACTTGTTTTCCTAGCAGCATGCATCGGTTGCCCAGCCATGCGGCAAACGCAAGCCATGCCCGTGAAGAGAAGCCGCAAAGCGGCCGGGAGACCTACGACCACGCTTCATGTTCTTGCTGTGCGTGCTCTGCGTGCTGTGCTTGGCTGCCGATGCAGCAAACCTTGGCTTGGCTGAACGAATCTGAACATGAGAGACTGAGGGGATGCATCGCCCAGATTCACACCACAGCAGCTTGGCAGGGACTTCAAGCGGACTAAGGGATCCCGTGATACCTGCCCAGGCTTGTAAGCCGCCTCAGCATCTGTGGCTTGCCGCCACCTCGCTTGACGTCAAGGCTCTGCAGTTTGGGTTACAGCAGAGACCAGCGGTCAACCTGCAAAGAGGCAATGGAAAGTGCTCGCCCTTCTCCAAGCAGCCGGCTATTTCGGCGCCTTCGGCCTGAATGTGATGTCAGTCGCCGCCGAAAACTTCAGGAATCGTAAGGCATACTCCATGTTGCCAATGGATCAGGGATCGCAGGGCTGTGCCTTGTCCTTGCACGGCCATTCAGCAACTTACGAAAAGGTTGTGGCTCTCCGAGGTAATTTTGACAGGACCATCTTTGGCATAGCAGTGCCGCAGATTCAGAGCAGCTTGGCAGGGAGGGTTCGGCAATTCGATCTTGACTTCGAATCTGCATTGCGCGCGCAAACAGCGGACGTGCACCGCTAAACCCGATAAACCCGATAAACCCGCTAAACCCAATAAACCTGATAAACCCGCTAAGCCCGATAAACCCGCTAAACCCGATAAACCCGCTAAACCCGACAAACCCGATATCAGGGGCAGCCCCTCAGTCCAAGGCCCCACCCTCGCAGTTCAAGATCTGTAAGGGTTCTGATTTAGAAACCAGGGACGC
>BGNK01005466.1:2709-14167 GCA_003297005.1 Symbiodinium sp. clade A Y106
ATGGCACAAGTGCTCTAGCAGGAAAAGAATAGTTGCCGTGCGTTTCATGGTACAATCTGCTAACACTTGAACGGACACTTACAATCAGTGCGTGTGTGCAGTGGTTTCTACCAACTATACGACTGAGTCAAAGTGTTGCCAAACAGTGTTACAGGCAGTTGGTCAGTTTCGTCGGTTCTGACGGTCTGTGTAGTTTGCGATTGACGACGACGAGACGACCATTACTAGTTACCGCTGGAATTTCTACTGCTGCTGCCATCGCTACCACAATCACCACGCCACCATCTCTTTCAAGGATCTATTGCTGGCTAACGCGAGCGCAACAGTGCCGGTCCGGGGTGCCGCGCGACCGAAGGATGCCAGGCACTGACAGGCCAGGCACTGCCAGGCACCGGTGCCGTTCCGTGCTACTTGGAGCTGCGGCGGCCAGGGCCTGGACAGCCGTTGCCTGGTGCCGTCACGAAAGTGTAAACGCGCAATGTTGAGAGTTGGGACGGGCTAAAGGAATGAAGTGGTGTTTCCAGGGCTGAATGCTGAATGTATACATGCCCGACACCGGCAAGTATCGCATCGGTCCGGATCTCACTACGGGCACTCCAGGGTGCCATGGCCATGTCACGTGGTCCCCAGAGGCCTTCAGAGGATCTACAACTCCACCAGCAGCCGCCTCGCCGAGCTAGAAGCCAGGCTGCCTGTAGCGCAAGGGTAGAGCTGTGACGATGCGACATTTGCACATCCTACCGCCGAGGAAAGGGCTTTGGACCTCAAAGAGAAGGAGCTTTTGCCGGTCACTGCCATGAAACAACTTTGCCAGCATGGAGAGCAAGCCCAAAGCCATCAGGAGCGCGAGGCAGCGTTGGAGAAGGAGCGGCTCATGGCCGTCAAGTACAAGGACAGACCGACAACCAAATGGCGAAACACACACTCACATGCATTCACCTCTCGAGCAACCAGTATAGTGCATCATGAGATATCATGAGAGTAGAGGAAGCTCGCCTGAGCTAGAATCAGGCACCATCGAAGCGCGAAAGCTTCCAGCACAGCTTTCATCATATGATCACTGTATCACAGCATCTGTAAGCAGCCATTAGAGCTACAACATCCAGACCACCGCTATGATGTCAAACGAATCCGGGCAATGAAGGTGATTAGTTCTTGTACCGCGCAGAACCGGCCTGGGCCACAAAGCGCGTTGGGTTTTCGGAGCCGAAGGTGCGGAACTGATCAGGAGCTGGACATATTCAAGCTGGACATCATCGCTCGTGAGCTCAAGGACTGGAATGGGATTGGGCTGTGCTGTCCGCCACAAGCATAGTCGGCGTGTTGGTCACGGGTAGTGTTTCTACACTACAACTACTAGGGTCTGCTGGGATAGAGGTGCCTTTTGCCATGCTATCGATCCCACGCAGACGGATTGTCTCCCTGGACTTTGGCCGTACTCCAACTCAACGTAATTCCAACAGGAAGAAATCAAGGTCAGCATCACAGATCATGTGCAGAAGCTCTGCCATGAACACTGGGCAGGCACTGGACAACGAGCTCGGCCGAGTAGGCAGTGGTGTGAAGTTCCTTGGACACATTAATTCACTCGTGATCCGCGGAATGGTTCTGCTTGAGTTCTTCGTTTCGTTTCTCTGGCTAGGGCCGAGATTTTATGACTCGTGGAGGCATGGAGTGGCAGTCTGGCTTCGGTACTTTGAGCTCGTGGCCGTAAGTTTGCAGTCCACAATCGTCCCTGTCGGGTGTTGTTGCAATTGAACGTCCACAACAGTTCATTCGATTGATGACCTCACACCTTGAGGATCCCGGAGCACATGCGGACCAGTAGTCGCTGCTTCTTATGTGACCATAATACACCTGATCATCACGTGTCACAAGACAAGCGCCGCACTCGTGATCACCAAAACATTCGGAGTTCTCTCCTTCCTGTTGTACCAGCTCCCTCGTCGTCGTGAACGCTATCACACTCCTGCTCCTGCATTGCCAATACCACGGAAGTTGCAAGTAGAGCTGGCAAAGTCGGGCAGGGCAAAGACAAGCAGTGAGCAGAAATGGTCAACGATTTAACAAAGCATTTGATATTCACCGGCAAGGTCACACTGACTGTAATTGGAACTCTTGCCACGGCCGCGAGAGTATCAAGCGACGCCATGATGCATGTGTAGACAGGTCAACAGTGAAAGCAACGTGTACAGCGCAAGCTGACTGTTCAAGAACAGCGCATCGTGCTAGCCAGCAGCAACAGCCCTGCAGCGGACTGGAGAAAGACGTAAACCGTCTAACAAAGCAGACACATTCCCGCCCTTACCACGAAACGTTGGCTGACAGAGGTCCTTAAGTCAGGACTCGAGCCGCCTAAGGCGCGAGTCGGGTGGGAAGGGTTGAGGAGGTGATGGGGTGAGGACAGGGCAGTGAGGGTTGGGGGTGTGCTCTAATCGTTATGATTCAGGATTTTTGGTGCCAGCATCTCACCAATCATCTCTTTGGTATGGGTGTTCTTTCTGGTTGAATGCATGGCGATCGTTTGAGCATTTTCTGCGTGAGCGTGTGTGTGTGTCTATGTGTGTGCGCTCGTGTGTGTGTGTGTGTCGATAGCAGTTTCGGAGCAAGCCTGCCAACCCTGCAGCGTTTAAGGTTCACTCCCTTTCTTTTGAAGGGATGGGTTGAATATGCAGGTTCGCGGTTCAAGTCTTTGTTTGTCGAACTAGCAGTTAGGGCGTCAGAGTTGTCACTGTTTGTTCAAGCTGCTGGGTTACCGGACCGTTCGCAGGCCAGGATTTTGATTGATTGTTGTTCCGGCTTTTCCGACAAAGCAGAGTTTCGGGACGCCCGTTTGGGAATGGAATTGCATGTCTCTGCACTTCAATTCTGGCCTTTTTCCAATGTCTTCGCTACAGAGACTGCAACTGCTATGCCAACGCAATGTGCTGAGGAGACAATTGACAGCGGTTCTCTTTGTAGGCCTCCCATAAATTGGTTGTCTAACTTGTCAGGCTACTATTCCGCTCTGTAGGACGGCATGCGGTTTCATGTTGCATTTTCAGTTCGTGATGAAAATCCAGGTTTGTCTTCTATGCAATCATAAGCTACAGTATGGCAAATCGTGAAGCCCTTGAAGCCCTTGCCCAGCCTCGCAGGAACTACGACGAGCAGCAGATGGTCAGCCAGCACAGCAACAACCTCTTAGATCAATGCAAACTTCTTCGAGCACACATCCGAGATGTCATAAACAAGTGTCTCTCCGAAACGCAAAAGATGCAACTTGGCATGCAGAGTACGGCCGTGTTTGCGAAGCTTCGAACTTGCAGATGCGATGCTCAGAGTCCAAGCTGCGGAGCCATTGCTTGCTTGGGCGACGGCGACTACACCCAACCAAAACAAGATTGAAGCTCAAGCGCCAATGTCGAGCCGAAGTTCCCTAGTCTCCGAGGCATATCGGAGTCGGAATTGATGATTATCTGGCGGCAGGTGAGCTGAAGGCTCGGCCATGTCTGTCAACAGAGCTGCTGGTGGTGGTGGTGGTGGTGGAGTTGCTGGTGTTGTTGTTGGTGTTGTGATCGATGTTTTTGTTTGTTGTTACTATTGTTGTTGTTGGTGGTGTTGGTGTTGTTGGTGCGAGGGTTGGTGTTATTGGCGTTGTTGGTGTTGTGGTTGGTGTTGTTGGTGTTGTTGATTTTTGTTGCTGCTGCTGCTGCTGGTGGTGGTGTTGTTGTTGTTGTTGTTGGTTGTTGTTGTTGTTGATGATAATGTTCTTGTTGTTGCTGTTGCTGTTGCTGTTGCTGTTGCTGTTGTCGTTGTTGTCGTTGTCGTCGTCGTGGTCGTCGTCGTGGTTGTTGTGGTTGTTGTAGGTGTATTATTGTTATTATTATTATTATTATTATTATTATTATTATTATTATTATTATTATTATTATTAGTGACTAGTGGTTGTTGTTGTTGTTGCTGTTGTTGTTGTTGTTGGTGTTGTTGTCGTGGTTGTTGTGGTTGTAGTAGTAGTAGTAGTAGTAGTAGTAGTAGTAGTAGTAGTAGCAGGAGGAGGAGTAGTAGTAGTGGTAGTGGTAGTCGTAGTCGTAGTGGTAGTGGTAGTGGTAGTAGCAGTAGTAGTAGTAGTAGTAGTAGTAGTAGTAGTAGTAGTAGTAGTAGTAGTAATAGTAGTAGTCGTGGTCGTGGTCGTCCTCGTGGTCGTAGTCGTAGTAGTGGTAGTGGTAGTGGTAGTATTAGTAGTAGTAGTAGTAGCAGCAGCAGGAGTAGTAGTAGTAGTAGTAGCAGTAGCAGTAGTAGTAGTGGTAGTAGTAGTAGTAGCAGTAGTAGTAGCAGTAGGTATAGTAGCAGTAGTAGTAGTAGTAGTAGTAGTAGTAGTAGCTGCCAACAGTCCTCCTGCCAGACAGGACTGTTGTGAGGGTGCAGATATGTTAGCATTTGTGCTTCAGATTTCGCAATCTGGACTATCATAACAGTTCTTTCACTGATTCACTTTGTAACAAATCTAATGAGTATTGTTGTAGATGGTCCACATATTCACTACTATGTACGCATCTTATTCCAAGGATTGTTTTTGTAAGGTGCACAAATGTTTCGCAAGATTGTGTCGGTGTTCGGTTCATTGTAGGTACTAAGCTTGTTGATGAGTAATAAAGATAACAACGAGATTGCTAGTGGTATACTGCTTTCTGTTGCTCCATGAGCTACCGCCGGAAACACGACACGTGTTTTGGCGTGCTGTAAACCTAGTAGTGGTTCATCAGCCGGTCTTGTTGCTTGCTACGCCCGGCTGGCTATCTTAGCATAGCCTTGGGTTGTTTGTGCACCACTGTCGGTATGCGCCGATGCCGTGGTCGAGTTGTAGCAACGTATAACAACACTCTTTGTCTATTGCATTTTACTTGGGCAGTGCTGTTGCTTTGTGTAGCCTGGCTGGTAGGATTCAGGTTGTTTGTTGGATGCATTTCTCTTAGGCTCGTTCGTGTTGCACTTTGTTGATGACATCTTGGCTTTGCACAATGCTTTCCTCTGCCGGTCAGAGTTGGTGCGACTCTGTCCTTGCTGGTGGGCTATGGCCACGGACTTTCTACTTTCTTTCTGTTGGCTTGGTGGCGCAGGATGGCGGCACCATGATCGCGGCCGTTTACGAGGTCCCGGTGCAGGGACTTGGGCCACGGATTCAGTCTTCTGATGGAACCGGACTCGACAGGAGATTGAGCGCCCGGACCATGGTAGTTCAAAAGCGGCGAAGCTCCGCCAGCAAGACGAGAGGCGCGGGTGAAAGTCAGCCGGTGCCTCAGTGGCTCGAGATTGTCTCGTCTCACTTGTTTCACTTTCTCGGCAATAATCCGTTGCTGATAGGGGCCTGGCCAGCACTTCAGATTGGCCAGGACGTCGTAGATCCTGCACCATGGGAATAAAGCTGGAGTCGGCAGGAAAGAGCTTTCGCTGTCTTTGGTCTGATGTCGCTGCGAGAATGGTCAGCCTGGTTCGAAACGGAGACGACCCTTCGATCGTAGCATAAAGCTTCGTGCATGGTCTGTACTGAGCCAGTGAGGTGCGGGGTGCGGACATGGATCATCTGGAATCCACAAGCTTGTAGCTTAGGTTTGCAAGATGTAGCAATTACCGGAACTTCATGCAGTGACGGCAGTTGTAAGTCACCACGTGATGCCATGCCAACTGCATTGTGGATGGGCACGAGTCGGCTCATGAATACACGAAGAAACATGTGCACGCGCAGCTGCGAGTTTCCGTCTGTTCCTTGCTCTTCTCTGGAAGACAGACGAATGTCGGCATTCACAGCTTACGAAGCTGAAACAAGTTTGTAAAGTTGTTCTTGCTTGTGCCATCGCACCGCCGGAAATGGGAGGACTTGGCCTCTTGTCTTTGTCATGCAGGTACTTTTGCAAACTGTTCAAAAGCTGCTGCTGGAGTGCGTGTAGAAATCGTTGGGTTTCATTGCGATCTCTGCAACCTTTTGGCAGTGAAGTCTTCAGCTACGACGTAGACACTCGATCCTGCACCCCAGAACTGTGGTGGGGTCAATGCCCACGCAGCAACAGTAGTCTTTCGATTTTGAGTCAATCTTTTCCGTGCCTGTGTTGTTGGGCAGTATTCGAATTGACAGGCTTCGCTATGTCCGCTCAAGATGCTTCTCCGCCGTTTACTATTCAGGATTCGGATTCAGGTTTTGGAACACCAGAAGCAGAAGCACATTGCAGCCCCAAGCTCCATCAGCTGCACCTGCCGTCACCAAGGGGACCTGGCAGAGCTGGAGGCGGAGCTCATCAAGAGAAATCGCGAAATCGCCAAGGCATGCGACCTTTGATGCAGAGCGCTCTACTGTGGCGGTTTTGACGGAGAGAATTCTTGACCCATGCCCAGTTCAAACTGAAGCTGTTGAGCATAAGCGTGGCATCCCACTAAAGTCTCCTCGTAATTTTAACGCTACGCCGCCCGCCTCGGCTTTTCCCAGAGACCAGCACTGTGATAGAACTCATCGACTGGCTTCTGTTGTGGGAGGAGGGGGCAAGGGACTCGGACGGAGGGGGGGAGCGGAAGGGCGGCAGGGGAGCAGAGAGGNGGGGGGGGGGGGGGGGGGGGGGGGGGGGGGGGGGGGGGGGGGGGGGGGGGGGGGTGGCAGGCGGGATTTTGCCGTGTTTCTCATCAACGACGATGTGTAAACCCTAAGCATCATGTTAGGGGGCTTTTGCAAGTGAGATCCACGGTCCTGGTCCTCCAGTATCGTCCGGGCAGGTGCGGGATGATGTGCTGAAGCTCGAAAGGTGCCGGGCCGGGATTTCGGGGACTCTGCGCCTCGAGGCTCAGAGTACGACTCCGTACGAAGTCGCCACAGCTCCAATCGCAGCCTGCCTGTCTCAAGCTCCAGCCTCGTATGCCAGCTAAACCGCACACATCCGAGACCAGGAAGTTCTGGACCCCAAGCCCCGTATTTGAAACGTTTGGGTGATTCACTGCCTTCGATTCAAACTCCG
This sequence comes from Symbiodinium sp. clade A Y106, assembly GCA_003297005.1. Taxonomy (NCBI): domain Eukaryota; class Dinophyceae; order Suessiales; family Symbiodiniaceae; genus Symbiodinium; species Symbiodinium sp. clade A. The sequence goes on from BGNK01005466.1 coordinate 9,690, forward strand.
ATCCAGATTTTGTCGCGCCAGGCGTCTGGACGAGTCGCGCAAGCGCAACGACGATCTCCTGGAACGGGTGGCTGTTCTTGACTCCGAGGCTGGCAATACTTTTGTGGAAGGCTTCGGGACGGGAATTCAGGGTCCAGGAATTCGGAAAATGATGTTCTTGACATTTGGGACTGATGCCTTGAGGGTGTGCGGGTTCAGGTAGTAGGGGTAGTAGGGGGTCGGCTGCGCAGAGTGTCCACTCCTCTGGCCAGTGGGCAGGTTTACTATTCCACGGGTTTGCTGTTGACTTTGTTGAGTGTGGCTACACTTGGGGAGTTACACATGACCGGGTGCCCAGCCCATGACCACCCACGCGTCTTCGAGGAGTCAATGGTGCAAGGGCACTAATGCTTGCATTATCTTGCATTGATGTTGACGTTCCTTGTAGTTACGCCTGTCAGTTGCGCATTCAACAGCCCGACTGCCGAAGGTCCGAACTTATCTCGTCTGGTCGTGGGAGAACTCGTGGGAGTTCGGAATCAGTGATGACGTGCGATTGTCATAGACTTCGCATCGACACCTAGACCGTGCTTTGCTTGGGCAGCTCGTTCGGAGTGAGATGCCCAGGTCCCTGCCCACTCCCGTGGTACACACCGGGCAGTCGCATGATTGTAGAAGGAAGAACAGCCTCGGTTCGCGAAACACGCAGACAAGACCAAAGCAACTGTTCACAACAGTAGTGGCACCATTTTCGGAAGTAAGAAGAGAACGCCGGCTTGTCGCAGATGTCTTATTGAACAGAAACCACAGAGGGACAATCTTTGAACAACAGCCAGCACCTGTAAAGCAAGCGCGAAGACAAACAACGTTGCTTTCCAAGAGATTGGTAATGCAGTTAGTTAGTACTGAGTGACGCTGAGAACGACGTGGCTAGTGACTAGTACTGGTAGAACGAGTACTACTAGTAGAGCAAGAAAATTCTGCACGGTAAGCAACTGCTAATCTGCAATGATAAGCACGGTAGCAACACGGATGCGAGTGATACAAACGAAAGCAAGTTCATGAAAGGTTATCGGCATGGCAATGCTATTTCCATCGTGAATATCGCAACAGGCTATACCACTAGGGGCAATCGGAAGGCCGACTGTCATCAACAGCTGCGTTTTCATTATCATGACCACCATTATCAGCACTCAACAACATGTACATCAGGATCGACATCACTATTGTCATCACCATCACCCCAGTAGTCTTCTCGATTATTTTTTCGAAACTTTTTCATCGCTTGATGTCTTACAGCGAAGCTTCAATGGAAAGGAATGTGGGCCAAACGTCAAGAAACGCGGATGCGTACCGGACCGAGTGTGCTATCGAAATGCCGGACGCAGAGCGCGGGATCGGAAATCACAGAAAAGAAATTCCTGATGCTGCGCATGCTCCGCTCGGGCTATCGGATTGCCCGAAACTGAACGTGGGCTGATTTGAACTTCACTGGTCCTAGATAGAAGGCAGTAACCTCCAGATCCTGCAGCCACGCTACAGCTCTGAATTAAGTCATTAAGGGTTCGATGGTTGGCATGAACTTCGACATGATCTCCGGCAGGTAACAAAGAAAGAGCTTTTGCTCAAAGACTCTGAGCAGAAGGCTTGGTGCTGGTGCTCTCTGTGGGTCATCTAAGTTTCCAGGCCACTGTGGTACACACTATGGCTATGGGCTGCTTAGGTTGGAAGAAAAGAGGCTTGAACGTGTTCGCGCTCGAGGATCGCAAGGCGAGTGCCATGCGCGCGCGTCACATTCCGCGCTCCCGCTGTGACGTGCTGCGCAATTTGTGCTCATGTCGCATTATCTATGCAGTGCCCGTGCGGCCGCGTCCACGATTCATTATGAATTCGAAAACATTGGCCTCAGCTTGGCTTCGACATGTCCAAATATCGCCAGTACAGAGAAGCAGTTTGGCCGTGGTGCCCTAACAACGCTCGAAAAGGGTAGGAGAACCGTCAGTGCATTGCATTTTTTGGGTCCTGATGGTAGTCGTCGCGGTGGTCCTGGTGGCCCTGGTGATCGTGGCCGTGATCGTCGTGGTCAATGCTCTGTCGCAGTTTGGGGATCTACACCTACGCTGGGTCTACACCAAAGACCGGTCATGCATTCCTGCATGTTTGATAGGGTTTTTATTTTGGCCATTCTTGCTGCTGTGCAGCGCCCCAAAAATTACTACATATGTATTTAGGGAGGCATTTGGCCCGAAGATTCACCCAAAGACGACAACAGTAGTGTTGCGGCCTATTTGGGATACCCTTCCGAGGCTGCTAAACCGGCTTAAATCTGTAATGAATCTCCCTCTCCCCCTCCCTCTCTCTCTCTCTCACTCTCTCTCACTCTCGCTCAGTCTCTCACTCTCTCTCACTCTCTCACTCTCTCACTCTCTCACTCTCTCTCACACTCTCTCACTCTCTCTCACTCTCTCGCTCTCTCGCCTCTCGTTCTCTCGCTCTCTCGCGCTCTCTCGCTCTCTCTCGCTCACACACTCTCTCTCTCTCTCTCTATCTCTTTCATAGAGTCTGGGGCTTATCACAGCGCCTGAAGCCCTGCGATTCCAACGAGTGTTTAACAGAACGCGCATGTTCGGTTCCTCTCGTTCTTTGTCTCGCGACTATAGATTATACTGTCTCACAGCATTCGAAACGTCACGATTGCAAAATCGAGTGCGTACCAGGTGTGAGTTGAATTCTTTACCCAGGCGTTTCTTTTTCCATAGCTCTCGCAGGACCGCAGGCATTGACGGGAACACAGGCTGCAAGAGCCATAGGGACGCGGGGCGGTAAGGGGTGAGTGCAGGAATTGCAAGGGACTGCAAGCAACTGAAGAGTTCAGAACCCTAGAGAAGAAAGCACTGAGGAATGGGAAGATTGTAAACATGGACCCCTTAATTATTACATGGTTCCCACCGAAATCGAGTTTTTGATATAGGAGATTTAACAATCAGGAGGAGTAAGGCGCTATCTTCGCTGCGAGCTGGAAGATGACTGAACTATGTGCACGAAACACTGCATCCAGATGCAGGATGTTGCAAGCCTGCGCCCAGTGCTGAGATTCCAACAAATCAGTTTGTTTCAACATGGTTATGGAGGTACTGCAAAGGTGACAGAGAGGAACGACTTTAAACGACTTTCATGTCCGAGCTTGTGCGTGCTACTACAGCATCCCTGCCTGGTTACTGTATGCTCGCATTCAGGGTTCGCATCGCCCCTGTTGGACCACAAATGTCAAATTGCGGCCCATGACCTTCGCAGGTAAGTGATATCACCCAAAAGATGCAAGCCAAAGATGCTGCAGCAAAGAAGCTGGAGAAGGCAGGTTTCCGAGAGTCGAGCTTACCATCGTCATTTACATGATCATGGCACGGTTGTATCATGTTTTTCTTGTTGTGTCGGCCGTCAAATGAATTGTCTCGACTGGTTTACATTTGGTTACATGTGCTGATCTCGTTGGCTGCCGGGGGCTGCGGCGCTGTATAGATTCCAGCTTCCCTGCAAGCAGATTCCGAACGTTACTTTTCCGGCAGTCACTGTGGAACTCGCTGCCACGCCTGCCCCGTATCTAATTACGCAGGGACAATTAGCTTATTTGGTAGGGAAGTTGTCTTAACCCACCAATGCCTCCACAGACCATCACCGATCCCTGTAACATGCGTCATGAGGAGTTGCAAGAGCAGTTGGAGAGCGCGCGGCAGGCACAATATGGTTTCTGGTTTGCGAGTTCAGGCTACTGTTTTAGAGGCAGGTCTGTTTTTTCCTAAGTACATGGTAGGGAAGCATGTCACTCCCGTCGTCGTTGTCATTACCATGTGTAGTCTTATGCTGATTATGCATCCGTCGTTCTCAACTTGATTGCGGTGTCAGAACTATATACATGATCCGGCTTGTTGTCGCACAATGACTGGTAAACGAATTAGATTTATATAGTGCGCATGAGACCTGCCTGTTTGGTCTGCATGTCGACAGCCCGATGATGCGTCTCAGTTCAGGAGACGTGTCCCCACATGCCCCCCTCCCCCCCGGGGGCGCCCCACCATTCCCCCGATCGTATGTCCCCCATCATATGCCACCCGTCCATATGGAATCGGAAACTTTGCACAGGAGCGAGAGGCATCGGACAAGATTTTGGAGCTGACAGAGAAGGTTGCGGCACTGCAAGCCCAACTTGCCTCTGCTGCAGAACGAGGTGATGCTCTGGAGGCCAAGGCCAAGGATGAAACGGAGCAGCTTCGTGCCGAAGTCGCAGCTGAGCGAGAAGGTCGAGCAACAGATGCATCGCGAGAAGCAGCGCATGCAAAGCAGCTGCAGGCCACTATCGAGGAGCTGCAGGGGACATTGGCCAGTCAAGTCGAAGCAAGTTCCAAGCAGGAGCGAGATGCCTCGGCCAAGTGTGAGGAGCTCGTCGACAGGATTGTAGCATTGCAGAAAGAGAATGCTGCCGCAGTGGAACGGGCTGATGC
>BGNK01005466.1:14204-37193 GCA_003297005.1 Symbiodinium sp. clade A Y106
ACCCTGGCGAGTCAGACAGAGGCAAGTTCCACCCAGGAGCGAGAGGCATCGGACAAGATTTTGGAGCTGACAGAGAAGGTTGCGGCACTGCAAGCCCAACTTGCCTCTGCAGCAGAACGTGGTGATGCTCTGGAGGCCAAGGCCAAGGATGAGACGGAGCAGCTTCGTGCCGAAGTCGCAGCTGAGCGAGAAGGTCGAGCGACAGATGCATCGCGAGAAGCAGCGCATGCAAAGCAGCTGAAGGCCACTATCGAGGAGCTGCAGGGGACCCTTGCGAGTCAAGTCGCAGCAAGTTCCAAGCAGGAGCGAGATGCCTCGGCCAAGTGTGAGGAGCTCGTCGACAGGATTGTAGCATTGCAGAAAGAGAATGCTGCCGCAGTGGAACGGGCTGATGCCCTGGAGGCCANGAGCTCGTCGACAGGATTGTAGCATTGCAGAAAGAGAATGCTGCCGCAGTGGAACGGGCTGATGCCCTGGAGGCCAAGGCCAAGGATGAGATGAAACAAGTCACATCCCAACTCGAACAGCTTCGATCCCAAGTCGCGGCCGAGCAGGAAAGTCGCGCGGAAGATGTTTCGAGAGCAGCGGCAGATGCAGAACAGCTGCATNACCCTGGCGAGTCAGACAGAGGCAAGTTCCACCCAGGAGCGAGAGGCATCGGACAAGATTTTGGAGCTGACAGAGAAGGTTGCGGCACTGCAAGCCCAACTTGCCTCTGCAGCAGAACGGGGTGATGCTCTAGAGGCCAAGGCCAAGGATGAGACGGAGCAGCTTCGTGCCGAAATCGCAGCTGAGCGAGAAGATCGAGCAACAGACGCATCGCGAGAAGCAGCGCATACAAAGCAGCTGCAGGCCACTATCGAGGAGCTGCAGGGGACCCTTGCGAGTCAAGTCGAAGCAAGTTCCAAGCAGGAGCGAGATGCCTCGGCCAAGTGTGAGGAGCTCGTCGACAGGATTGTAGCATTGCAGAAAGAGAATGCTGCCGCAGTGGAACGGGCTGATGCNGGAGCGAGATGCCTCGGCCAAGTGTGAGGAGCTCGTCGACAGGATTGTAGCATTGCAGAAAGAGAATGCTGCCGCAGTGGAACGGGCTGATGCCCTGGAGGCCAAGGCCAAGGATGAGACGAAAGAAATCACTTCCCAACTCGTAGTGAACTCGCTTCAATTGAGCTTTTAACGCAGCATTTGTGATGCACAGCGGTTTGGAGTGAAGTACCATCCGTTGATGACGGTGACGAGGACGATGATGACGACGGTGATGTGGTGAGTGCCGAACTCAGTAGAGAAGTCGATCGTGATGATGATGACGACGACGATGATGATGTGATGATGGTGATGATGAGCATACGAGGATGACCTTGATGACGGGGATGGCGGTGGTAGTGGTCGTGATGATGATGGTGGTGCTGCTGCTGNGATGATGATGACGACGACGATGATGATGTGATGATGGTGATGATGAGCATACGAGGATGACCTTGATGACGGGGATGGCGGTGGTAGTGGTCGTGATGATGATGGTGGTGCTGCTGCTGATGATGATAATGGTGCTGGTGGCACATGCTAGCAGAAAGAGAATCGCGAGGAATTGATGACTAGCCTGCTGGGTGACAGTGCGAAGGTTATGCATTTGCCTGTTGCTGGAGATGAAGATGGTGAAGAAGACGACGATGATGAAGATCATGATGCAGGGCATTTGTGATGGTGGCAACATGACTCTGGCGGCTACATTTGTTGTTGATGATGATAAAATCTGGATCGCGCTCTCTGCTGTGTCTTTGATGCCGATACTATTGACAACGAAGATGATTGCATGGACCGCCATTGTTGCGGTGATGGATATGGAGGTAGTGGAGGGTGATGGTGGTATTATTAGGAGGGGCGTTCTGCCCATGATTCTTGTATCAGGTTCATAAGCCTCATCATTCTTGTAGAGAAGCCGTACACGTGAAGGTGAGGACGATTGTGATGTCACTGCTGCCGTATCATCGTCCTCCTTGTCGCCGTCACTCGCCAACTTCGCCTGCCACCGTCATAAACGCAAAATCGCCGACAGCAGCAGCAATGCAGTCATCAGCATGACCATGATCGCACCTCACCAACGTCATCCCTGTGGGGCCTGTGGGGGGATAGCTGCGCCCTTCCAAAAGGACGTTTTCATCGATTCCACCGCGCCTGCCACCGGAAACAGGCTTCGTCTTGGTTTGTTGAAGGCGTTTTTTTGTTTTTTCGCGCTTAGGGTTCGGAAACGCATAAAACTCGAGTTTTGAACACGCTAGTCGCGCTTACGGCTTGGTGAGGCTGTTAGGCGGGAAGTAGTAGATTGAAAGTAGCACTGGCGAACATACCGAAAGTACCACGCCTTTCACACGAAGCAGAGTTTAACGTAGGATTGAGAATCTACTCAAGCAACCCGTCGTGTGACATGGCATGGCCTGAATTGATACGAGATGACAATTCATGATATGATATGATATATATATATATACATATATCATGACATGAAAGGACATGTGATAATGTGATTTCTCATGTCAAATGACGGCTTGCTGCAGTGGATTCTCAATCCTATGTTGAACTCAGTTTCGTGTGACTGTGACAGGAGTGGTATTTCCGGGGTATTTTCGGCATGTTCGCCAGTGTCCCTTTCAATCTACTACTTCCCGCCTAAGAGCCTCATAGTGTATCTTCAAAAACAGAAGGTCATCACCCCACCCCACCCCCCACCCCACCCGCAGAAGAACCAAGCAGCATCATGATTAACCGTTATCAGATCGGTGTTATTCTTACTGTCATGCTGCTTCTCATGCTCACTAATTAAGGCTGCCGAAGTTCTGAATGTGGCTGTAGCTGTCATTGTCACGATCACTGTGACGATCTTGTTCTGCCACGGCGGCCCCGAAAATGTGTAAGGATGATCCGAGCCCGTCTGAGGAGGCTCGTAATGATTCCCCAGGTGCTCTAGGCATTGAACTATACCGCATCTATTGCCACAGGAGCGAGATGCAGCGGCCAAAATCCGAGAACTCGCAGAGAAGGTTGAAGCACTGCAGACGCAACTTGCGGCTGCAGAAGAACGAAGTCATGTGTTGGATGCCAATGCCAAGGACGAGACAGAGCGGCTTCAGGCCGAAATCGCAGCTGAGCGGAAAGGTCGAACAGCAGATGCATCGAGAGAAGCTGCACATGCGCAGCAATTGCAGGCCGCACTCGAAGAACTGCAGGGGGCGCTTGCGAGTCAAGCGGAAGCAAGCTCTAGAAAAGAAAGTGAGGTATCGGCAAAGATCCGGGAACTCACGCAGAAGATTGAAACACTACAAGCCCAACTTGCCGCTGCAATTGAAAGAGGGGATGCTCTAGGGGCCAGGAAAAGCGAAGAGGTGGAGGGGCTGACCTCCGAAATTCTGCAGCTGCTGATCTCTCCTGGCACAATTCTGTTCTGATTTGCTAGACTCCTAGACTTTTTCAAATCCACTACTGAAGCAGACTATATAACCGGGGTTCCACAGCTTAGGCTTCGCAACGACCTTGCTGCCGAGCAGGACGGAAGGGTGGAAGGGCGCTAAAGTGGTCCGATTAGGGAGCGCAAGATCTCCCAAGACTTCCCGGACTCAGATAACCTGACCTAGTCACGAAAGTAAGCTCCTTTGGAGCTTGTGGGAGCTGTCGTTCTTGCCTGATAAATCAGGAAGGTTGTTTGGTTTGTTTTGATGTTTTGTGTCAGTACAACAGACAGCAAAGCCGCTATCATTCCGCAGCATAGCCGCAGCAAAATTCTGCACAACCGAAGACAGCAGCATTGCCTAGCGTTCACTGCAGGCTTCTTTTCCGACCTGTTGTTGACAAGCACAGGCTCCGACGAGTTTGTTCGAGGGTGAAGGGGTCCCTGCTTTTTCCTTTCCAGGAAGGGGGGGGCGGCAGAGCGCAAAATTTTTAAGACAGAGACAAAGAAAGAAAGAACCAGAGAAACCCAGAAAGGGTCAGCGAATGAACGAGCGAAACAACGAAAGCAAGAAAGACGGAACCAGAGAAACAGAAAGAACGAATGAACGAAAGACCAGAACAACATATGAAATAAGGAAGAACGGGATAAAGAGATAAGTGAAGGCAGAAACATCGAACGAACGCACGAAAGACAGATATGACGAATTACAGAAAGAACGCATCACCGACAGAACGACATTACTTCAGAACAAGCGAACGAAACAAAGAACAACACCAGACTGAACACATAAGGAGCGAAGCACATAACCAAACAATCGCAGGAATAAATAATGAAACAACAAAGGAACGACGCACCTAAACAAAGCACAGAAACAAATAAAACATCGACTAAATAACTAATGCACGACAGAAAGGAAGGAATTACTAAACAACGACATAACGACATAGAGAAAGACACAAAGACATAACGAACCAAATAAGTAAAGCAGGAAAGACACAAATGAGGAGGGAGATAAATAACTAGTGAGCGAACACAATAGAATAGAACCAGAGAAAGAACGCACGAGATGAACAACGACACCCGAGGGTGAAGAAACGTTTCAGGCTTGATATGGATTGAGGAACGAGCTTTGCCATGTGTCGTTCAGCACAGGCTTAGGTTTAAGTTTGATGAGCCACGTCGCAACACAGCATACCAGGAGTACTGCATCAAACATTCGCTTACCAACATCTCGTTTGCAATACACAGCTGCCACTTCCCTCCCCCTCGCTTTCGTCCGCTCTGCCCTTCAAGTCTAAGGACCCTACATAGGCTCCTTGCGAGTGCCTTGAGATCTGTGCGCATGGTTGGATAAGTGTACGGAGATCCACATCGGCATTTCCAGCTGTAAGGGAATCATGCCCTCTGGAAGTTGGATCCCACTCTGACTTTGTTCATCCCGATTTCTGTCAATTTCTTTCTAGTTACTACAAGTGTTTCTTCCTGTAGAGCTGGTACACAAGGATGTGAAGCTGCCCGGTAGATGCCAGAAGCCCTGCAGACGTCCCACAGCCCCAAGCATTTGAATGTCAAACCTGAAACTGAAACCGTTCCAGCTCAACACCCTGCAGCCCCAGTCACACGAATCCCAAATGGAGGCCTCGCCTAACCTGCCCATAGGAGCGCAGGGCAGACGGTGAACGTGCTGCCGAGACAGAGAGGCTCAAAACGGAGCAGGACCTGATGATCGAGCAGAGAGGGCCCAAGTAGCGGGTGGGCTTGGTCATAGTGCCTGATTTTGCTATGTCGGGGCTTGGAGGCTCAAGTGGCAAGCCGTGTGTAGAATTTTCAGCATGGAAGGTCCAACGAAGGCCGGTTGGGTGTTGGGGGTCCCTAAACCCTGAGCTGTGAAAACTCTGAACATCGTCAAGAAACAAGTCAAAGACTGCGGACGAGGGAGTGAATTAGGGACCTCTTCGAAGTTGTGGATCGGGCGTCAACGCTTCGGAGAAGGGAAATTGGACTGTTTCAGTCGGACTCGGCTGAAGCCAGGAGCTGAGAAAAGCAAATGATGAACTCAAAGATTTACAGGATGCAAGTTCCACAGCGGCCGAGACGCATGCTGTGGAGCACAGGAGTGCCCTGGCCAGGATCGAAGAGCTGCAGGCGCAGTACTTGTCGGAAAAGGAGAGAGGCGATGCCTTGCAAGCCAGAGCCAAAGATGATGTGGACGCTGTCATGTCGGAGCTGGACCAGCTTCGTGTTGAGCTCGTATCAGAGCGCGCAGGCCGAGCATCTGATGTGGAACAGCTGAATGCCACCATCCAGCGTCTGCAGCATGACCTGTCTCGTATGGAAGTTGCGTTCAAAGAGGCCACAGACAAGGTGGAGAATCTCTCGGAGCAGCTGGATACATGGAAATCAAAGCATGCCGAAGCGGTTGCTAAAGCGCGCTCCACGTCCGAAGAGGCTGCTGCGGAGAAGGCCCAGCTGCTAGAGCCTCCCGGCTGAAGTTGTCAAAATCAGGGGTGAGTGCAAGCAAGGGTTCTTCTCAGTCTCTTGCCAGATGTGCTCTTTCCATGTGCGCAGCTGGTGAAAGTTGAGCTCATCCCTGTGGGCCCACCCCAGGTCGCTGGAGCAGTGCCGAGCAGACTGTGCAGAGGCAGTGTCTCTGAAAGAAGCCGGGGCCAGTGATGCAGCGCGATTGTTGTCCGTCCAGGCGCGATGCAGAGAAAGACCTTGATGACCTTGTGTTTCAACCCGTTGCAACCTCCCCGGACATCCCCAGAGTACGTGATCGTTGAAAGTTATGTTTGTGTAAATATCTATATATAATATCTATATATAATATATATATATATAGATATGCATACATACGTACATAAATGCATACATAAAGGACTTGGAAGTCACTGTCGAGTTTTTGCTTCAGGTACGAGTATCATCCACGGCAATTGTTCTGCAAGGAACTGTTTTCGTCCGCGGTAGTTGTTGGCAGGTCACTGCGCGAAGTCACTACAGTAGCCAGTTTGTCGGTCCGTATCGCTGTATCCCAAACCACTTGAACAGCCATCCAATCTGCACCGCCCACATGGAACACATTCACCGAATCAAAACAGGGTACACTCAACGCTCCTATCAGGTCACTCTTGCCTGCAACCCAGGCCGAGCTGCAGCAGCAAGTCGAAAGCGAGAAGCAGCACCATGCGCAAACTCGGGAGCAGCTGGAAATCGCTCATGGCGCCCACGAAGTCATGAAGGCGAGGCTGCGTGATGGTGGCTGCATGTCTCATGAGACTGCGACAACAAGCACAGAGCTGTGCGGCGCTGTAGGCCCTTAAGGGATGGCCGAAACCCTGTGAGCCCCCAGAGCCCAGAGGCCAAGCTGGAAGATCAGCTCGACGAAGAGCGGCGGCTCCATGCTCAAACTCGTGAGCAGCTCGAGGTGGAGGTCGGCACGAGCTCCGTGGAGAAGGCGCTTTCACAGGGCATGTGCGGGATCCTTACGGACCCCCTCCCCCCCTCCCTCCCCCCTCCCGCCGTCATGGTGCAAGCGAGGCCTTATGGGAAACATGGATGCGAAAGTCCTCATAATCAAGTTGCAGTCGTGGTCGCAGTCGTCGTCGTCATCATCGCCATCACCAGCCTCCGGCATCACATGTTTTTGCGTCACCGGCACTATTGCCATGCTCGCCACTGCCACCATCATCGTCAAGATGAACTTTTTTACTGTGCGCGAAGACCGCAAAAGATCGCAACACAGGCCGGAGGTGCCAACCTCTACTGACTCTACCTTGCATGTAGATTGTCGTCCATGGAAGGAATTGCTCTGGCAAACTTCTGTATTCATTGTTTGGATAAAAAGAGATCGCCCGTAGCAGGGGTGGAAACTATGCGAAAATGAGACTGGCGACTTGACACACTGCATCTTCCTCATGCCTACCTCCAGGGATTTCTCGGTAGCACCAACATGACATCATACTTTTGAGTCCAGGCTCAGCTGCAGCAGGAGCTAGAGCAGCAGCGACAGCTTCATCTGCAAGCGAAGGAGCAGCTGCCACTTGTCCAGAAGCAGAGTTCGAATTGGGCGGAATGTTTTCGATTTTGTAGAGACCGCAGCTCAGGGTTTTGGCTTTCAGGAGCTTAGATGCATTCGTCACGTTGTGCGGCCTTGGGCATAGGTGGAGGGGGGGAGCGTGTTTGATGATTAGAGCTTCTGGCACAAAGACACTGACTCACAAGGTCGTAAAAGTAGAAGCATCAAGGTCATGTGCTCGCTCGCAAAACGGAACCCAGGTCCATCATGCAAGGTGTTTCGTGGACCTGGTTTAAGTTTGGATGAAGCCTCATTTTTGGATCGTGAACTCCTGTAATATCAGAGTGCACGATCAATCGCATTCGCTGGTCACTGGTTGCTTAGTTTCTTTCCATCACCCCAAGAACACAATCGCGGGCTGCTACGGGCTGCAAAGGCAGCAGCAGATGCGTCTTGTTGCCGAGCAGCAGGCGCACCTTGAGACAAAGGCTACCCGGCTACCAGACAGCAGCCTGTTCTTTAGTGGGTCCATCCACTCAGGAGTCGAGGAAGCTATCATCGGTCTTTTTCACTTGTTCACTGTGTTTGTCAACTTTGGTCTTCTCTGCTTTTTATTCACTTCGCAGACTCTCAGACCCACATTCTCAAACGCCACCCAAAAAAACGTGTAAAGTGTAACCTCTCAACATGCACAGCAATTGGCCCAGAAGCCGCATGCCACAGCTCTCGTACCTACTGCGTGGCTTGTGTCAGGCTGCACAGTATGGGTGACTATTTCGTTACTCTACGGCTATTGCTAAGATGGAGGAACGGATGGATGCATGGATGATTACATCAGCATACATCAGCATGGAGGTTCTCCACACGCTTTTTGGACGTCTTGTGAACAATCCTCTGTGCGCCGGATGCTTGTCAGTGGTAATATGATGCACAGCAAGACTTCCAGCCTTGACCTGCTCCTGAAGACTAAAGGCTGTCAAGATAAGCCCACCTTTGGATCTACGAAGATGCTGCTTGTCAGTGTGCGCAGGCATCTCACGAAGAGGCACGCCGTGCGGCCGTGCGTGAAGGTTCGTATCTCGTCGTCATGCGGAGCATCGACTTGGGCGATGCTGCATGATTCGCATGGTTCGTTCGATTAGAAGATGCACTCTATTCTGGCCTGCAGCGGCTGGCAAGAGTTGTACACGCAAGGACGACTACAAGTCGTACGTAGGTCCACAGGTTTCAACGGTAGTAGTAACACAACAATATATGTAGTACATCGGTCCGCGAAGCTGCAAGCGTGGTCTGTTTGTTCGGCTTGCTGTTGATTGCTCAAGACAGCGGCGGCTGCACATACGCTTACACATGCAGGAACAGATTCATGTGCTCATTGACCTCGATCCGCTTCAATTGCAATGGCTTAAGTTTCTGAGTCAGGTCTAGCACTCGTTACCAGGAGCCCCCTCTGGGCTGCCATAGCACACTACGGTTTAGCAAACATGGAGCGCGTCCTGACATGCCACTTGGAAATGATCAGCATATAGCAAAGAAGGTAGTGGCTTTCTGCGGCTGTAGCTAGCAGATAGCATCCATCGACGCTTAGGAACACTTCCTTCTCTGTTTGGTTTCTTGGTTCATTGCTGCACTACAGCGAGAAGCTAATCCAGTCTGCCGTGCCCATCGTACTCCAGAAATCCTGGCGAGCTGTGTCCAAGTCGGGCCGAGGCCGATATCTACACCTTTGTCTCTTTTCAAATACCTCACATGCATGTGCCCATGCATCTTCCTGGCAGTACAACACCTGTTCGGAAACTGGCTTTGTAAGTCAGCACTCTCCTGCTTCATGGTGGCCAGATCTGGCCAGCTCTCGTTCCCTCACCCGACATTCCAACCTACATCCCAGGTATCTACAACATCCCCATTTGCGGTGGCTTCTGTGCTCCTACCAAGAGTCCCGAGGATGTTCGGGGAGTCGAGCGAAGCCCTGGATGCCAGGTACTCTCAACACCATAGCTGTCATAGGAAACATCCAATGAAAGAACCATGACTCAGGAACGCTGAAGCGTGTACTGGCATGAGGGTTCAAACACGTTCCGAACCTGTAGCTCTGACCTTTCAGCTGCATGTCGTGAATGGGCTTGACGCAGCAATGCACGCATCACGCATTTTTGGATTGTCAGCCTGCTCCCAACTGCCACACGTTCGGAGTCCAAAATAGCATGAAGACACATGAGGTTGTTCATGAGGAAGAAGCTCGGACGACCACCACTACTAATTACTATACTACTACTACGACGACGACTACTACTACTGCTACTGCTACTACTACTACTACTATTACTACTACTAGCTTACTACTACTAGTACTACTACTACTACTACCACTACTCCTACTCCTCTACTCTCACTCCCTTCTCCTCTGTCTAGTCCTTCTACACCACTACTACTACTACGACTGCTACTTCTACTACTACCTACTACCTACTCTACCTACTCTACCTACTCTACCTACTCTACCTACTCTACCTCCTCTACCTGCTCTACCTACTCTACCTACTCTACCTACTCTACCTACTACCTACTACCTACAACTACTACTTCTACTACTACTACTGCTACTGCTGCTGCTGCTACTGCTACTGCTACTGCTACTTCTACGACTCCTACTCCTACTTCTACTCTCAATTGTACTCCTACTACTACTACTACTGCTGCTATACTACTAGTACTACTAGTACTACTACTACTACTACTACTACTACTACCTCTACGACCACTACTACCACTACTACCACTACCACTACTACTACCACTACGACCACTACTACCACTACTACCACCACTACCACTACTACCACTACTACCACTCCTACCACTCGTACCACTCGTACCACTCCCACCACTACTACCACTACGACCACTACTCATACTCACTCACTCACTCACTAACTAACAATCTAACTAGCTAGCCAGCTAATTGACGAACTAACTGACTGAGTGGTCAGACGTTCGGAAGTTAACGCAGGGGTTTTCGGAAGCCAGGCTTATGTGGAATGGACTCTTAACCCACGCCTGCCAGCAAAAGTCAAGACAGTGCAGATATGCCTGTGAACATGACCTTCAGGGACCATATGCAACTTAGGGCATGGCGGTATTTCTCAAAATGGCTCCTGAATGTCATTCTCAGAGGCATATCAGCACTGTCTTGGCTTTTGGCTGCAGCATGGGTTCATAGCCCACGGCGTCCCAAAACCCTTAGCCCTAGCACTGTTTTTTCTTTTGCTGGCCTAGAATCCAACACGAAAGCCTCCAAACCGGAAAACCTGCGGAAAAGCGCGCGGCATTGTAGGTGCGTGCGTAGAACAAAGTAACTAAATAACTACCTAACTGACTAACTAACTAGCCACTCCTACTGCTGCTGCTTCTACTACTACTATTACTGCTACTGCTGCTGCTGCTGCTGTTACTGCCACTGCTACTGCTACTCGCACTGCTACTGCTACTGCTGCTACTACGGCTACTTTTACTACTAGCTGCTACTGCTACTACTATACTACAACTGCAACAACAACAACAACTACTACTACTGCTACTGCTACTACTGCTACTACTATGCTTGCTGCCCCGCTACTACCACCAACACCACGATCGGCAAGCGGGGCTGAAACCGGCATGACAACGCCAGTTGTCATGGTGTCTCTGTGATTGAAGCGTGGTACACCTTCCTTGGCACCACAAGTACGAAGACTCTTGCCTTCGACGACAATCCTTTCGCCGGAGGAGAGCATCCTCCGCCACTTCTCGAATGAGTATACATTGCCATTGGCTGGGGCTCTTCGTCTGCATTTCTTGTGGTGGCTCAGCACACGGATTGTGTGCATGCTGTTTCAGGCTGTTGAAGCTTCCATGCAGCCGAGTTTTAGACATGAAAGAGAACATCTACACCTTAACGCAGGATCTGCTCATCTGAACATGAGTTTTATTCTTCTGTATCTGCTCGGAAGTTGCCACATCCATGCAATGTTTAAAATGAAAGCACTACTTGTCTTGGTCAGCGGTACCACAGCATGTATGGCGGGTGCGTGTGGCGTACGGTGCTGCTTCCTGAATCTCACCGAGGACGTAGGGAAGGTAGGTTGCAGAAATCCTGAGACCGGAAAGCCCCCAAAGATCCCTCCTGCTCAGCAGTGCTGCGGCATCTTGGGTGCCCAGGTTTTTATGAAGCTGCGTGGGTGCCTTGAGACGAATGCTTCTTGAACTCCGATTCAGAACGTATGTGATAGAACGAACTATAGGGTTTCTTGCCTCGCAGACTGGTCATGCGGAACGGATCATTCAGCCTGAATGGGCGGCAGGCAAGAATTCAACATAATTCAACCAGACACATGTATGGCTATACGGATGCAGGTGCAACTTTTGGGTGAGCTGCTCGTGTGTGCAGTACAGGACACAGGTGTGTCTACATTCACGAAGCTTCATTTGACATGTCCAGGCGGCGCACCGGCATCTGTGCGTGTGTCGCAATTCTGTACAGGTGACTTGTTCGTGATCACAAATGAGTCTGGACCCGACATGCTCGTGCGCATGCGCAGTTTTGATTCACACATGCATACATGCGTAGATACATATACATACATGCAGGCAGACAGACAGACAGACAGACATACATGCACATTTACGTATATATATATATATAGAAATATATATATATATGTTCATGTGTAGCATGTACTACAAACATGTATGCTTGTATGATCTTGTATGTGTACATGTACATGCGCAGCTGTTTGTATTAGAACACTGTGTGTCCATGAAAAGACATATCCATACATACTCTTCCTGTGGTTTATGCGTCTTTGTTTTGGCTTCTGCTTTCTCATAATACGAGAGAGAGTTAGTAACTCGGATGGTATGTTTGTGTTAATATTTGCATTGGTGTATGTTTTCATGACAGGACCTAATCCAGAATATCCAAGTAAACCTTTGCATGTGTGTGTTTGAATGTGCGTGCGTGTGTGTCTGTGTGCTTGCACGTGTACTTCTTGACTGTCTGTCTCTGCACGTCCTTCCAATCCAGTGGCTGAGGTTGCTTGCTCTTTCCGATGTATGTTCATTGGCAGACGTATTGTGGCAGCCGCAAAATAAAAGAGGAGGGGGCAGCGGTCGTAGAGGTACCAGGGGAAGCTGGTTGAAGTTTTGCCGCAAATTGTGTCGTTTGCAGTGCAACATCGGCAATAGACGTCGAAGGAATATACACTAGTTGGCATATGAACTGTACATCATGACCTCATACCGCCTAAACAACCCAGAGATGTTGTCAACAGGATGTTTTCCATTCACTCTCATTGCATTTCAACCGGCCGGATACTTCAAATCTGCCACAGCCTAATATACGTCTAGCTCTGTACAAGCCAGCTAAACTTTTTAAATCAAACCAAGCTGCCGGCTGCGAACCAGCAACAGTCAGCCGAGTAAGCACGCTGTCCACCAGCGAACAAGCAAACTAGTTGAATAGCCACGAGAACTTGCACGTAACGTTGTGCCGACCAAATGACTGACGAGTTGAATTGAACTTACAATCTCATGAGCCACATAATTAGTTGGGCAACTGGCTGGCTGCCGCCATAAAGCCAGGTGCTTGACATCCGGCTTCCAAGCTCGCTAGCTGCCTGGAAACGTACGTGTACACGTAGAAAGGTGTATCAGATGGCTACCCGGTAGATAGATTGCGTAGTTATACATGCATACAATGTATATGTGTATATATACATATACACAGAGAGAGAAGTAGTTGTATGTCTGTATAGATATACACATACGTACATACATACATACGTATACATGCTACATACATACATACATACATACATATGTTCATGCACACAAATGTGTGCAAATATACATACATAATCACACGTACCTGCATACCTCTTTACATTCTTTACGTACATACACTCATACAGACATATTAACAGATAGTTAGTCTGTCAGTCAGTCAGACAGACAGACATACACATATAAAAACACCCATACACACAAATACACACATACATGCATGCATACATGCACATGCAAACACACACGCACACAGAGATCTATATGTATATATATATATATATACACATTTATATGTAAACATATACATATATACATATATATATATGTATAGATACATATGCATGTGTATGTATGTGTAGACATACATACATATATACATATATATATATATATAAATGTACACATGTATATAGATGCACCTATGCATACTGTGCATACATACATACTTGCTTACTTGCTAATTTACTTGCCCACTTACTGTTCTAGCTTCAAGCCGCAAGATGCGTGTGGAAGACACGCATGGAGGCCTACCTCGGGAACCCTGCATATGCTTTGTGCGAAGCCTTGAAAAGAATCAGTCATCTCACGCCAGCACTGGCTGTGCTACACGCAGCGTTGTTTCGGTTTTGGTAGAGTAAGTTTGCGTGCTCAGTCCGGGAACAGTCGGACAAACCGACTAGTGACTAGGCATGATAAGACATTTTGCACAAATGCTCAAGTGCAACATATTGGAGCAGACAGGCATGCTGCCGACACTGCGGTGCCACGGGTACCGCTTTCGGCAGAGCGAACCGGCGTGTCTCGGCATGCATAGGCTGGGGTCTGGGGGACGGGGGTAACAGATTTCGAGCTTCGTGCTCGACCCCGTCTTGAGGCAGATATCCACCTTGGATCTTTCCATCTTTCCACCTAGCTGGCATGCAGGCTTTCCCTGCAGCCTGCACCGACCACGACTTCTACGACAATGCGACATCTGCTACTACTACTACTACTACTACGACTACTACCACTACTACTGCTTCTACTGCTACTACTACTACTACTGCTATTATTATTACTACTACTACTACTACTCCTGCTACTACTACTACTACTACTACTACTACTAGTACCACTACTACTACTACTACTACTACTACTACTATTACGGCTGCTTCTACTACTGCTACTGCTTATACTACTGCTGCTCCGGCTACTGCTGCTACTACTACTGCTGCTACTACTACTGCTGCTGCTGCTGCTACTACTATTACTACTACTGCGCCGACGACGACTACTCCTGCCGTAACTGCTAGCTTTACTACCACTACCACCACTACAGCGACTGCTACTACTACTACTACTTACTACTACGACTACGATTACGACTACGACTACGACTACGACTACTACGACTACGACTACTACGACCACGACTACGACTAGGACGACGACGACGACGACGACTACTACTACTACTGCTACTACTGCTACTACTACTACTACTTCTACATTGTGCCGGCAAGTCGGATCCGCTCATTCTCGCGCTCATCTTGATAATCTTGGTCATCTTACTCGTCCTTTGGTCATTTTGGGGGGGAAGATGACCGGTCATCTTGGTAGTCGTGTTGTCTTGATCGCCGGGGGTGGGGGCAAGATGACCGGTCATCTTGGTAATCTTGCTTTTGGGTAGTTTCAGGCCTGAGGGCGGGGCGTGGTAATGTTGCAATTTTGCACTACTTGCGCACCACCTATGCGCCACACGAACATCAAGATTAGAAAGATTACCACCGCGCCCCTCTGCTGCCTACGTGCGCCCGGCACACGCTCATTGGTTTAGGGGGTTTGAGGTTAGTAGTTAACAGTATTATTAGTATTCTAGGGTTTAGGGCTTTTGGTTACGGTTTTAGGGTTTACGGTTACGCGGGCCCGGCGCGCACATGCGTCGGTTCAGGTGTGTAGGGTTAGTAGTTATAGCAGTTGTATTAATATTAATTACATGGTTTCGGTTTTTAGGGTTTAAGGTTTAGTGTGTAGGGTTGGATACCACGAGGAGACCAGGAACACCAGGAGACCTTCAGGAAAATCCAGCTGCTGGCGGGCGTCGAGGACGTGGCCGCACAGGTCGTTTGTGAGGAAAGGGACAAGTTGGACATGTGCACAAATTGGCAATGTATTCCACATGCACCTGCACGAACACTAACCAGTCTCTTACCTCCATCGTCGTAACAACCTCGTCATGTGTACCACGCGGCTTGGGGAATGACCGTCGTAGTAAGAACAACGGTAAATCGTGGAGCAAAGAGCTTACCATCATAGCAAGAAGACATCAGCACCGCTACCACTCACTCGTGCTACCACCGCTACTTCTACTACTGAAGTCAATATTGTGGCTGTGTTCGTGTTGTTCAGTCTTGCTAGTGTCTTGCTGTTGCCAGCATTGTGGTTGCGCTAGCACTGTCATGGTGTGACATGTACCACTTAGAAGAAGCAGTGTGTGTGTGTGTGTACCAGTGTAGGTGTGTGACACATCCAGAACACAACGCACTTGCGCTCAGCTACCGAGGTCGGCTGATGGTCACGTCCTTTTGGATCTCCTTCGCAGCCTGGCTTCTGAATATCTACGCAGCCCTGGCGCTGTCCGACAACGCCCAGGCCGCGGCCCTGCCAATTGCGGCCTGATGTACAGTTCGCGGTGTGTTTGGAGTGAGTCCCAGGACCCTTGATGCTCGAAGGTCTCGAAATCGCAAGCCGCACATGTGCAGCTTAACCGTCTTAACCCTAGGTTTGAACACGGATATCTGATCTTTGAAGGTGTTGAAGGCAACTGCTTGGGCCACGGGCACGTTTGGGTACGGCGGCAGCTTGGGTACCTCGTAGCAGCTTTTCCAAGTTTTTTCGTGGGAAGGTTCACGAGGAAGCGCACGCAAGTGTTGATGGACTTGCAAGTTGTTAGAAGACGGATCAACTGTTCAATCTTGGCTTCAGGGCAGAGTGGTCAACAGCAACTAAGGACCTTATTTGGGTGCCTGGGCAGGCACCCGTGGATGAGGTATCATCAGTCATTCAGTATTCAAGCGTTTCCGAGAGTAGATCCAACAACCTCACCTGGCCCCAGCCCATGTGAGAAGCATGGGAGCCCTTTCACGGAAACGGTGGTGTAGCACCTGAGCACCACAAACCGAAGCCCTGCAAACAGGCCTCTCTTTCCTGAAAAAATGGTCGTCCATGGATGGAATTCTTCTGGGTTCTCCTGCACACGTCTCTCCTTCCACAATCTTGTGCTGCAGCTGCAAGCTTGGCATGGAGCCACTTGAAAGCATTCGAAGATAGGTCGTGACCCCTGGTGGCCTGGTGGCCTGGTGGTTATTCATGCAGCACGAGGTTCTTCCTCACAGTGCGACTAAGGTGCGAAGAGCTGGGTTGGCGGCTCTCTCTGCAAATACGGGGTCATGTTCTGGGTGCAGGGTCCAAGGCTACCGTACGTTTTGGATTTGGAACCAGATCCGATTCGATGTAAAACATACACTGATCGCAAGTGCGAATGTCTACACCGTGATTTGTGTGAAATAACTGTACTGTAGCTCAACCTTTCTTGACAGATACCTGGTGTTTTGCTGCACTCATCATGCTCGAAGTACATGGCCAATGCACGATTGTCAGCATTGTCAGGGAAAGATCTGAAAGATCTACACTTCAGAAACGTTCTCTTCAAGAACCAGAGCTGTGCCCTGTAACTGACCGAGCGAATTACAAGGACACCGAAATGCGCGGAATAGCTCCACAAGGAGGATGCGCGAAAGGCGATGAGGCGCAGGAGGAGGAGGAGGAGTGAAACAACTCCCATTCTCGCCCACAACCTGCCGTTCTTGCGCATGTGCGGTGCACATGTACGCTTTCGGGACACTCGGACCCCGAGCCGCACCTCTGTCGCTAAGAATGCCCGAACGGCTGCTTTTTTAGAAAACTGCCAGCAGGCCATTCAAAGCACACAGGTTGCTCCCTGTGTAGGTGAAAGAGTCTCGCACAGGACTTGGAGGCCGGGTAGATGAAGTGGACTGCGGGTTGTCTGAGTACACCGACGGCTGCAACAAATGGTTCCGCCCCTAGGCATGAAGGTCAAGGGGGGCGGGTGCAGGTCGCAGAAGCTCGGTTTTGAGACGTTTGCATCGGCAAACTAAGGTTCAGGGTTCTGGAATTGGGTGTGGAGGTTTCTTTCAGAGTTTTAGTGCCGAAGCCCTCAACGACTGTCCATGCCCTGGACATCGCAAGGACTCAAGGCTCAACAGCCCTGACAGTATCGGGCCACAACAACAGCAGCATATAGCAGCATCAACAAGCCCACAACACCAACATCACCACCACTGCCGATACCACCACGACCCCCCACCACCACCACCACCACCACCACAAACCACCACCACCACCACCACCACCACTACCACTACCACTACCACTACCACTACCGCAAGCAGCAGCAGTACCACCAACAACAATAGCAGCACAGCAACAATACCAACAGCAACAGCAACAGCAACAACAACAACAGTACGAACAGCAAAGGCAGCAACAGCAGCAGCAACAGCAACAGCAACAACAACAACAGTAGCCGTAGCAACGGCTGCAAGAGCAGCAGCAACAGTAACAGCAACAACAACAACAGCAGCAGCAGCAACGTAACAGCAACAGCAACAAACAGCAGCAGCAACAACAGTACCACCACCACCACCACCACCACCACCACCACCACCACTACCACCAACAACAACAACAACGGCAACAGCAACAGCAACAGCAGCAGCAGCAGCAACAGCAACAGCAACAGCAAAGGCTATTATCTTCTTATGTTGACGACTGACAGCGACATTCCGTATGTTGTTGGTCCAAGGCTTTTTTCAAGCTATTTCAGAATTTCAAGCGCTTGCCACAACTATTCCTCTGCAATGCTTTTTAGCAGATTTGAAGGCTTTAGCGGGTTGAGGTTTTCAGCATTCTGGAGGCGAAGGGTCTGAGAATATTTCAGGCCTACTGGGGCTTGGTAGGTTCACGGGAGTGGGTTCGAGTTATGGGAGTGGGAGCAGGGCGTGAGGTTTGCAGGGCTAGATATTATGTTTTGTTTTTTTCTGGTTTTGGGCGGCTTGCACTTCTCGTCCCAATGAACAGAATTCAATTTTCGAGCTTCGTGTCTGAGTCTGGGTCCACGGCAAGCAGGCTGTCAGCCTATTCCCAGCAACCATATTGAGACCGGGGGTGTAGTTGCGCACTGCGCTGAAGGGACAAATGCTCGTCCTCACGGTTTGCCTCAGCCAATTTTTAGCCCTAGACGGGACGCAGCAAGGCGAAAATGCGCAGAAGATGGAGGAGGTAAGCCCTGGCTTCTCGGCATCGTGAGCTCAAGGGCTGGTTCTGAGGCATCAGCTGTGTAGGGGAAACTACTCAGATCCCTGCCCGATGATGGTGTCATCATGGTCACAAGAATGTTGCTCAGGGTGAAACAAAAAGCATCGCCAGCATCGTTACATTGCCATGTTGACCGTCGCCAGCATCTACTTTTTTGGTTTATCGCTTTGGCCATGTGCCTATAAGTTTGAGCATCATGCAGATTTGCATTGTACCTTACTGGTGTCATGAGCAAGATAGCCAGAAGTTCCGTACTGTTTCTCGTGGTCGTCAGGGCCGTCGTCATTCCTGGTCAGACTCAACTGTGTAGGTAAAGGGATGCTCAGTTGGGGCAACCCTATGCTGGTCTTGCTGCCGCTCCGAATTCTTATTTCCTGCAGCGTGGACACCATTCTCACGACATGGAAAGCCGGCGATTACTGAACCATGGTAGGTAGGGCTCGTAGACCCGAGTCGCAAAAGAGGGGGTCTCAGATTTTGAGAACGTTGCAAAGGCACGGCTCCGCAGGATATTAGTTGGCATGAGAGTTGCATACATGTGGATGCTACTATCGCAGTTTCCTGGCATAAGTTCATCCTTACTGCGGAGGGCACGGTGGAGGACGAAATGCACCACATATACCACTCCCATCTGCGGAATTGTTTGTTGTAATTCTGACTTGCTCGCATTCCGCCTGGAGATTGGCAGGTGTTTATCGACGAGTTGTAGCCTTCGGGGACACCAAATCTTGTGCTGGCAACATAGCCAGAAGCTGAGCCAGTTGACTTTGCGAATGTGGGATTGCTGCCCCCTTCCTGCATCACGTTCAGGATTGTCGGTCGCTAGGTTGGTGTAGTAACCAGTCTCCCCGACCCAAGTGCAAGAGGAGTAGACATAGGCATAGGTCGCCCGTGCAGGCAGCCTCCTAAGCCTTGATCAGAATTATCGCAGAAGTACTTCCATGAATCTTGGACCCACTTGCAGGTCTATCACGACGCGCGATTGGCAGACCTCCTCGCCAAGGTTTGGTAAATACGTGTAGTAGTTCGTACAGCTCGATCAATATAAGGTTTAGAAATATCCCCATACTGATTCGGAAGCCTTCATTCATCTTCATGCCGGAAGCCAATAAGAGCTTCCAAGCAATTTGTGGTCCAGTTCCTGCGCGCATGTGCAGTGGGGAGCCTCCAGTTCATGTGCTGCGTGCATAACAGTCACACGATGAATGCATTGTCGGAGCGGGCGTGTGGGTGCGAAGTCAGCAAACAGGGGTCAGGAACGCAGTGCGGGCGAATATCTTCTCCACGATCTGCACGCAGGCCACTGGAGATACGGTCAACGCTGACGCTGAGATGTGCGAAGGCGGATCCGAACCTTTGAAAAAGGCGAACATGATGTCCGCAACTCCCCGACTCCCCGAGCCGAGAAGAAAGGCGCTGCTGGGTTCCCCTCCCAAGCGGTTTGTAAACTTTAGCTCGTTTTGCGTGCGCAAAGCGCACATAGCATAACACAAGCCTCCGTTTCGGCAAGTTTCAAAAGAATTCTTCAGGGTTATCTGCTACCGTTCACTCGCCCAAAGCGGCAGTGTGCTCCAAATAAACTCCGTCGGAGAGACTATGGTTTTCTGTACGCAGAGCATAGGCGGGGCAGCTCCGGGGTATGCCAGAGTCTCAGCAGTCAGCGAGGCTGCCAGAAGTCTGCGGCCAGCACCGTGAGCTTTGCCATCATGGGAATTATAACGCAGATACCACAGATGCTCTTTTGCTGCACTGGGAGACTCGAGAGGATCTGGCATTTTGTAGAGGCATAGAGGTTGCTGGGCTTTCCAGGACAAGTGTGCATTCAATTGCTGCAGCTGGCTGCAAAGACGTTGAGCGATTGAGTTCCATAAGGTTTTCTGGATATGCTGATTTGGTTATCCAGGCATTTCGAATCTTCTGATGGATGGGTTGCGCTTACGAAACTGTCCCATACTGTGCAAAGCTGGGCTGTCCAAAGCCTGCGAAACCCTTTTCAGCCTCCCGTTCTGCTAGTAGCCGCTGAGCGGCTAGAACCCCTTCTTCAAATTGACCGCAAAATCGTGCCACTGCTGCATGCACCGACACGAAAATGCACCTCCAATCCACAAGATTCCTGGCAAGAACCAGGGAGGGATGTCCCCACTGCTCTCGGCTGTGTGATGTGCTGGCATGACAATGCACTGCGAACCGGTTTACGGTGGTGACAGCTTGGCCGTCTCGTCGCAGTGCCATGTCAGCAGACTGGCCCGTTTTGTCAAGACCTGGTTTTGGACGCAATGCAGATTCTGATTTGCATTGCACAGGACAACGGATCTGCAGCGTTCCACCCGCTTTGGCGATGTCAACTGCCAGGTGCCTACCTTACAGTATTAGACGCAAACGAATGCCTGCATCCTTACATACATACATACATACGAACATGCACGCATAGACACATGCATGCATGCATGCATGCATGCATGCATGCATACATAGGTACATACACATTCGAAGCATGTACATGTATAGATCAAAAGGGCAAAGCGAACAAATGAACACTTGTATCTTTACATATATCTGTACATATGTATGTAAGTATGTATGTATGTATATATATATGTAGGTATGTATGGATGCACATATATGTTTATATATACGTATGTAGAATACATATATATATATATGTATGTATATATATATACATATATATGTATATGCTACCCCCCCTCCAAAGCCCACAGACTCCTTATTTTAGGATAATGGTCCAAAACATTGGCATTTATTTCCTTATCTCTTCCTGTCACAAAGCCAAAGTCTCGGTCCCACGTCACAGCTTGCTGAAGGTACGAATTGCTGCTTCTGGTTTTCCTTGTAGACACAGGTTTGAATCTACTCTGTTACAATATTGTTATGATTCTCACACTCCTGGTATATCTAGTGTCTCTTAATCTAGTGTGCTGGAGCTGTATAACCCCTTTCCCACATATATGCATAGCTATGCATGATAAGAGACCTGTGACTAGCTGACGCCGGTCAACACAATATATAAGATTGAAACATAGAGAAGTGCCGCCCGACCTCTGAATTCATGCGTGTCGCAGCTCTTCGAATCTGTCGAATCTACAGTAGGAGAACTTCTGTCGGTGCAACATCAGCCATCTATGTTTGTAGACGCTGCTATAAGAAATGTTCGTGTTCCTCTAAACGTTGCTCACCTTCGCGCGTGACCTTATATGCAAGGCCAATGAACATTAATGACTAATATATAATACCAATACTAAGATTTCTCTTCCTACGACTAAAAACTATGCGTATTCATACTAATGTTACTCTGCATACTAATATTAAAAATTGATTAATCCTAATACTGATATTCACATTGGTATTAATTTGAATACTAATACTCTTCGGGTATTAGTACTCAGTGATACTAATGGAAAAACTGATTATGAATACTAATGTTCCCACGAATTCAATAATCATGTTCATGTTAAGAGTAGTACTAGTACGAGAGCTAATATACCTGCGACTACTAATAGGAATGTGTTGATCACTCGGGATCGAGTCGTTCATCTTCAAGAAGAGAACAGGGCTTAGCAGGCCATCAAACACGGTCGCAGGCTTTTATACCACACACACAGTCGACGTGTCAAGCTTCTGAAGNGGATCGAGTCGTTCATCTT
Organism: Symbiodinium sp. clade A Y106; assembly: GCA_003297005.1. NCBI lineage: Eukaryota > Dinophyceae > Suessiales > Symbiodiniaceae > Symbiodinium > Symbiodinium sp. clade A. The sequence goes on from BGNK01005466.1 coordinate 36,529, forward strand.
CAAGAAGAGAACAGGGCTTAGCAGGCCATCAAACACGGTCGCAGGCTTTTATACCACACACACAGTCGACGTGTCAAGCTTCTGAAGGTTGTACAGCTGAGGCTATTATACACATCGTTTAGAGCTGACTGCCGACTTTACATGTGCAGCCTACTCTGGCATTCAAGGTTTCACTCTTCGCAGGCTCAGTCATCAGACTTGAGTAAGCAAGGTAATGAAGCACGCATGCACATGAAGCTGTCACAGCATCAACACTCCTCCTTGCTCGAAGCCATCGGCATTAGAGCACACAAAGCATGCGGCTTCCAAGTGGCGCTCCACGTCNACGCATGCACATGAAGCTGTCACAGCATCAACACTCCTCCTTGCTCGAAGCCATCGGCATTAGAGCACACAAAGCATGCGGCTTCCAAGTGGCGCTCCACGTCACTATCTTTAATTAGTACTCACGGTAACCTCGCGCTGAGGTCACGAGTCCTTCCATGTGGCGATCACTCTAGAGACTCTTTGCTTGGTGTTGAGGTCCTCCCAACGTAGCTTGCATCGTCCGCTCAACGACTTTGATCTCCAAAGGAACAACACATAGCGTAGCTGCTTGTTGGTAACATCCGAAGCCACCAAAGCAACCGACAGTCTCCTTGCCAGATCTTCCTTAAGGCCCGACA
>BGNK01005467.1:0-38235 GCA_003297005.1 Symbiodinium sp. clade A Y106
ACGGCGCCGTCAGTGCCGCCGCCACCGACAAGCTTCTGACCAGGCGTTGGCACCTCAGCAGAGCAAGTAGCTTCCAGTAACCTTTCAAGCCTCACAGGTCTAACTGCAAAAGAATTTCTGTGTCCTTAGCAGAGCAAGTAGCTTCCAGTAGTTTCTGAAGCCTGAAAGGTCTAACCGCAGAAGTTGAAAATTTCTGTGTCCTCAGCAGAGCAAGTAGCTTCCAGTAGTCTCTAAGCCTGAAAGGTGTAACTGCAAAAGTTGAGAATTTCTGGGTCCTCAGCAAAGCAAGTAGCTCTAGTAATCTCTAAAGCCTCGAAGGTTCCAGCAGTCTCTGAAGCCTCACAGGTCTACCCGCAAAAGTTGACGATTTCTCGGTCCTCAGCAGAGNCTGGGTCCTCAGCAAAGCAAGTAGCTCTAGTAATCTCTAAAGCCTCGAAGGTTCCAGCAGTCTCTGAAGCCTCACAGGTCTACCCGCAAAAGTTGACGATTTCTCGGTCCTCAGCAGAGCAAGTAGCTTCCAGTAGTCTCTAAAGCCTCAAAGGTCTAACCGCAAAAGTTGAAAATTTCTCAGTCCTGAGCCAATAGCTTCAGTAGTCTCTACAGCCTCAAAGGTGTAATGCAAAAGTTGAAATTTCTCGGTCCTCAGAGAAGCAAGTAGCTTGCAGAAGCCTCGAATATCCTATCATCCTCACCTTCATCTCCACAGACCTGATGCTGACGATGATCATACATCTTCTTGCGTCTTGTCCTGCTTTGCAAACGACATGAGCTGGGATGAATTTGAAAGGTGTTATCAACAATATCTGAGTCATCTCGAACTTCGGGCGGTAGGGGTGGGCGAGCCAGCTCTGAGCGATGCTGGAAACATCCTAAACCCTAAACCTTAAATCCTAGAGGGTCTATTTCCAGTGATTCTACTGCGGGGTCGAGGGCTTTGGAGGGAGCAGTCGATGAAGGAGATCACTCGAAGAAAAGACGGAAAGAATGACACTGATGAAGGGTTCAAGCAGGTCAGAGAGCTGGTGACCAACAGACTGTCCTGAGTTATGCATTACAAGATCGTTGGTGTTCTAAGTGGCCACAACTTTTCTCTTTGTCAAGTTTGGGTGTTCCGAGAGAATACCTGTTGCCTGCCCAAATGGGCTTTTGAGACGCACTCTGCGGATCGAAAAGGGGCCTTTAACAAAAAAAACCTTAAACCCTTGACCGGCCCAGTAGTTCGGACCCGAACCAGATGAGACACGTGATCACGTTCTGTGCTACACTGGGCTTGGGAGTACCATACTTTAATGCTTTTTTCCTTAAAGGAACCATTATGAAATAAAAGTTTATGTTTTTTCTCCCTGGTTACTTAAAAGCCCAGTACACTATTGACATGGTTGGTGGGTTGGGTCTTCTCCTGCCGCATCACCATTTCCAACAGGCACCGGGAAGAACTTGACCAGCCACCTGACCAACCTTGGTTCATTGTGCATGCTCTACATGGCCTGCGACCTGACTTCTACAACTGGAGTGTTCTTGTGGAAAGGCTGGCGGAAGTTGTTGGTCAGCTGCCTTCTGAAGTTGCTCGGTGCAGCAGAGACATCAAGTCTTCGGACTCAACCATGCAGTCGTTGCCTCAAGGCCTTGTTGGTTCCCTTGGGCCAGGCCCAGCTAATGCAGCTGCGCGACTCCGCTTCAGAACGGTCTTCGAGGAACTTGGGTCTGTTACTGTTGTTGCAGGCTACTTCAACACTGGATCCTGCGAGCACTGTTCGCCGGTCTGTTGAATTTGGTGATCGCTTCGTTCAGTGCCACTGTACTGGAACACACCTCTACTACTATGGCGTTCAAGAAACAACCCATGCAGATCAAAAGAAGCAACTCTAAATCCCAAAACGCAAGATATCCCCGAAGCCCTAAACGCCAACCCCTAAAGCGCAAGCAGTTCTCTGAAGCTGATGGCTAAGAGCTCGACACGAAGCTCACCCTTTCCATTCGGGTTTAAGGGTTTGGGGTGTTGTTGTCTGTAATTAGAGTCCAGGGTATAAGGTTCATCGTTATTTGGGTATTTAGATGGGCTTTACAGGTTTCTGGGGGGTTTTACAAGGCTTAAGGGTCCGCGATTGAGGGTTGAGGTTGCGTTTGTCCGGTTGCCTATTGCGGAGGTTTAGGTGTTCGGAGCTTTCGTCTGCTATTACGATATGGGAGTTTCCGAAAATAGGGGACCAGAATATAGTACCCTAAATAATAGGATCCTTATTATAAGGACCCCAAAATAAGGTATCCCTAATTTTCGGAAACTCCCATATCACTGCTTACTGTGATGGTAAACACTGTTGCTCCGCATGCGTTTTGCGAAGGCCTCGAATAAAACCCAAAATCTCCGAACCCTAACCCGAAGACTTAAGACGAAAAAGCTATAATCCCTGAGGAACCGAAGGCGGCGAATGTTGCAGCAAAGCTTCGGTTGTGCCACTCGGCAGATTCTCGTGAAGCTGGCGTTCCTTGGCTTTTGACACATCTGTTGTAGTGTCCATTCTAGGGACGTTCGGGCCTGAAACCCGAAAACATCTGAATCTGCGAGCACCCCTAAACCGTAAGCCAAAACCCTAAGCCCTTAAGTTTCTAACCCATAGCTGTAGCGTCTTAGGGTCTGGGTGTTACGGACAAAGACGAAGAAGCCAACATAGGCTAAACCGGTTGTATACAGCAGGGTATCCTGAAAATCACCAGCATTGATTTAGGGTTCCCATTCCCACTTGTAACATAATGCACCTCGAAACCTTGTTCTAATCATTCAGGCCCTTATCTGACTGTGCGCACACCAGGTACTCCTTGCATGGTCAGCCAGAGAGGGTGATCTGCAAAGAGGACTGAGACTACAACTTTTGAGGCTTTCGGAGTTCGTAGGGTTCAGGGCTCATAGGTTTAATTATACTTGGCGTTCTTCTGGTGGGCTCTTAGGTCTTAGGACTTTAACTTTTGGGCTTCTATATGAACTGTAATAAGGAGGCTAAAAGTTTAACTTTTAGGCGGGGTTCAGAAGTCAGCCGAGTAACCCTGAATACCCCCCCTAAACCCTAAACCCTAAACCCTAAACCTAGTATAGGGTTCAGGATGGGGTTGATGTTTTATAGGACTTAGGATCTGGGGCTTCGGGGTTTGTTTGTGCGTTTCGTGTGTGTGTGTGTGTGTGTGTGTGTGTTGGGCTCGCAAATTCAAGGTTCGGGTTGAAGGTTTAGGACCTGATGGGTTTAAGTTTAGGGTTTAGGGTTTAAGGGTCTGGCTTCTTTGCTGCAGTGGGTTATGTTCAGGTTTGGATCTTTAAACCTTAAACAGCAAGTGGAGTGAAGGCAATAGGCAGCGTTTCGGAGCTCCGGGTTTATGACCCTAGGAGGTTGGACTCGGAGAAGATGTGTTTTCTGATTTTCGTTTTGTCAGACAGAGGGCAAGCCAAAAGCCCTAAACGCTAAACCCTAAACGCTGGAGTGCCACTCAGTGCTCTCCCCTACGCCCAGCGGAATAGCCGCTGTCCGGATCTTGCAGACGGAAAAGGGGCATTTAAAAACAAAAAATCCTAAACGCTCTAAACCCTAAAGCCCTGCATGAGAAGTTCCCACTATACAGCAAGTTCCGAACGACGAGCTCCCTGCGTCCCTGGGTTCTACGCTGAGGGCTTTGGGGGCCTTTCCAGGGTTGAGAATAGAGGGGCCTTAAATACCCAAAGGCTCCATGTACCCACATAGTAGATACTTAGGCCTTAAAGTACCTACCTAGGGACCCCTTTAAGGCTTAAGTATCTACTATAAAGGTACATGGAGCCTTTGGGATATGGTTTTCGGTGGTTACTTGGGCGGGGCAGGTGTATGAGAACACTAGCCGCTAGAAAGGGTGCATTCTCATTATTGCTACTCTTCTTCTTCCTACGATTATTGTTGTTATGATTATTGTAATTAACTGCTGCTGTTACTTATTAATGGCATTATTATTGTTATTAATTTTTGCTAATGCTATTGTTAGTTTTGTTAATATTAGTGTTATTACCAGTATTGTCCCCTATGTGTACAGTACTTTCCTTATCTTTATTATTGTCAGCATTATTATCATTATTGTAATTCTTCTTCTTTTTGTTATTATTCAGATTATTATTCTTATTCTTCTTGTAATTCTATTCGTTATTCTGACTACTATTACCATTATTGCTATTGTTAACATTATGGCCATTGTTACTGTTACACAATCTCATTATTGTTGTTAGGATGTTCCTTGCTACTACTGTTGTTGTAAGCATTGTTATTACTATTCCTACGACTATTGCTATTGCTAACTATTGCTACAATTTTTGTCGTTAAGTCTTAGAGAATTATTCCGGTGAAGCTCGAGCAGGAGGCAGCGAAGCTATCCCGGTTGCAGTCCACCTGGCTGTCTCCGGTTCGGCACTTGCGCGTAGCCCGGCTGAATTTGGGGGTTTAGTGCAAGGGTTTAGGGTATAGGGTATAGGGCCATACAGGGCTCAGGGCTTAGGGTCTATAAGGCCTAAGGTTTAGTGTGTAGGGTCGAATTTGGCATGCATGCAGGCGGGTAGTCGTAGTAGCTGAGTAGGCAGCCTCTGAGCTTCTTGGCTGAATGATAGCATCCTACCAGAACCCTAAACTCTAAACCCTACACCCTAAACTTAAGGAGGTAAGCTTTTTTGGGGGGTTGAGGGCTCTAGACTCTTGACCCGGTCGGCCCCAATCCCAAACCATGCCCTGAAATTTTCGGATTTCAAGCGATTAGTTCAGCTCTTTAGGCGAGAAACCACTTGAAACCTTCATTCATCTCTCACAGGCTAGTTGGGATACAGCCCTGCGATCCGAAATTCGACCCCATTTACACACCGAGAAGTCTTCCTCAGGCAGGGCCAGTGGTGGATCGCACCCAGTGTTGCCTCTTTCAGGTGGGCAGGAGAGGAGAGTTTACATATGGTCATATACATGTGTGTAGTTGTACGTGCATAGAATGCAAGGACAAACCCATGTCAATGCCTTATAGACTAATATATCATCACACTTCCAGCGCAAGTATTGTGACTAGACCCCTCGTGGAGAAGATCTAAATGGGGGGGACTATACCCCCATCCATCCGTCCGTCCGTCCATGCATGCATCCATCCATCCATCCATCCATCCATCCATCCATTCATCCATGCATGCACGCATGCATGCATGGGCGCATTTACGTATGCATTTATGTATGTATGTATGTATGTATGTATGTGTGCATGTATACGTACGTATGTATGTGAGCATATAGGTATGTATATGTATGCATGTATGTATGCATGTATGTATTTCTGTATTTATGTATGTTCGTACATTCATTTATTTACCTCTGTGGTCATCCGTTTCTATGTTTACGTATAGGTCGTTGTGTTCATCAGTTGCATGTTTGAGTGTTCATGTCTTGTCTACCTACATGTTTCAAAGGTGATTGCTTTATGCACTCATTTATGTACGTAGTTTGTGTGTTTTCTGTATTTCCGACTTATTATGTGACATGTACTCATTCACGGATAGGCTTGAAATACCCCTGGATTGGTGCGCACATTCAAAGGGGCCTGAACACGCATAAAAGTCTTCCGCCTTACTTCACCTGCACGTACATAAACACCTTGAAAAGGCATATGAGTTTGTTAAGATGTGCAGAAAGTGCCTGAAAGGTCTATCCCAGACCAAAAACCAAAAGCCTTAACTCCGAGGCCTTTAACCCTAAGGCTCCATGTACCCACATAGTATATCCTCAGGCCTTAAAGTACCTATATAGGCACCCCTTTGAGGCTTAAGGACCTACTATAAAGGTACATGGAGCCTTTGGGTAACCCATCCCCGAACTGTAGCATCAGGTGCTCGAGGACTTGGCCCCAGTGGCTGCGAACCTCAGGGATGCACCCAGGCTTCGCATAGCGGCCGACGGCACGCCCTGCGTTCCTCTCCCGAAGAAATTTGTTGAGCTTTTAAGGGGGTGTATTATGGTCTATTTATGTTCGACTTATTCATTTTTGGATGTGTTGATTTTTCTATTTGTTTGGCTGCTTTCGCATTGATTGGGCAGCGGGGGGTGAAGGGAATTAAAAGAAATTCTGGCCGTGGATTACTGGGCTAAAGACTCAAAATACACACTCTGCCACGGAATCTTGGGGGTAATGCTCAACTTCCCGGATGGTCTTAGAAGTCACCTAAATTAACGGCTTGAGTAACTACCGTATTATTCCTTAGGGCTCCCTAGTAAACATGCCATAGTATCGAAATCCCGGATTTCTTGTTTGATAAGGACATGAAGTAGAAGCCCGAAATTTGGAACATGAATATCCTCATGCCCTTAAGGTGAAGTATCGGAGATCCCTGCACTATCTATCGTAAACCCATGTTCCAACTCGCTGGCACTGGCTATGATGCTACATGACACATATACGGACCTCTAGATTGGATGCCATGTGCGTCATCTTCGGGCTCACAGATTAGAGCTTTAGGCAATTAGTTTGGAGTTCAGGCCGCAGAGTCTAGCAGTTGAGCCTAGATTAATCCCGCAAGCGTCTTAAGCCCAACATCTTGCAGAATCCAGCCTAGCAGTAGCAGTTTTTCACTTGGGTCCTTAACGTGAAACCCACAACCCTCTTCACAGCATATATGGCCTCTACATCAGCACCTCTACGACGGTACGAAAGGCTTCAGGGGTTCAATTTTCAGGGGCTCACGCTGGCAGACACTTCAACTCATACCAAAGTTAGGGTTTAGGGTTAAGGCTTCGGTATGTTCCTCAAGCCTTAATCACGGTGTTGTGGGGTATGTTGATTGCATTGGATTCCCAGGTCTCCTGCGTTGGGGCATTGGCGCAGCTGCGGCAGCATTTGCCGGACTCCTGTTGAACAAAGGGAGGAAGCAGGGAGGCAGGCAGTCAGAGTCCAAACCCTGAGCTCGCAAGCAATAACTAACCATACTGAGAACGAGTAAATCCTGAGCCTTGCCCCCTTATTAGACCCGACCATATCCCAAGCTTCCTCTAGCCGTGGACTTGCGTAATGCGACGGTGCGGTTGTTGAAAGGTTCAGGTTTTAGAAGGGAGGTTAACGGTGGCTTAAGTAACACATGTTGCGCTTCTGGCGCTTGTGGGGTGCGTTATAAATGATAATGGTGTGTGTGTGTGTGGTACTGTGGTGCTCATCCGCTTTTGTGTGTGCGCGTGCATGCATGTCGTCGTTGCCGTCGTCTCGCGGATATTCTTGTCAAAAGGCGCCTGTTCTTGTTGATTTGATTGAAGCCCCTTGACGATGTCTATGGGTGTTCTCGTCTCTGATCTACTGCTCTGTTTTTTGTTTACAGGAGGTCTACCACTGTCTTCCCTGAACCCACAGAAAACACGGGACCCTGATGAACAGACCCTAAACGCCCTAAACTTAGACAGCAAATGGGAAAACTTGAAACTTGCTGGCCTTGTATATTCGAAACTTATTGGGCCGAGAGTAAGTAACTTCGAAGAAAGCAGCCCACAGCTTAGACATCCCAGTTCTGGGTTGGGTTCATGAACTTAAGATCCTCCTTTCTCAGAGTCTATATTAGGATGCGGCATTGTCTGATACGGTTGATGGACAAAATCCTGCACTACCCATAATAAGGAATTTCCCATAATTCCCATAGTTTAGGGTCCTCAAGGTAATGCAGGATTTTGTCCATCAGCCGTAGGTCGAGTGGTCTGGCACCCGAGACTCACCCGCCCCAAGCCTGAACCCTAAGACCCCAAGCCAAAGCCTAAGCCCTGAACCCCTAAACCTCAAACACCTCAACTCCGAAACTTGAACCCCGAACTCCTCAAGACCCTAAACCCTGAATAAAGGTGTAGTCCTCAAGATTTCTAAAAAGAGAACAAAGTCAAAGCCACAACTCGAACTTCAAATTGTAAAATTTGTCATCCGGAGGATCTGGAGATCACCCTCAACCCCAAGCCCCAAACGCTACAAAGCCTAAAACCCCAAGCCCGAAAAACCCTAACCCCTAAACCATGAAAACCTTAAGCCCAAAAAACCTACGCCTGCACCCTGAAACCCCAAAACCCAAAACCCTGAAACCTAAACCCCTAAAAAACCCCACTACCAATCCGAAGGATCTGGAGATCGAAGTCACCCTGAAGCCTCGCATGAGACAAGAGCGTTAGGGTTTAGGGTCTAGGGTTTAGGGTTTAGGGCTTATATAACCGACCAGGACCTCCATAATTCATAAGCCTAAACTTAACAATTACCGAGATTATTCTCAGGGTTCCTTAGTATAACTCTACATTATAAAGGAGCCCCAAACCCTGTTGAAATTATTCAGGCCCCTACATGAAGTGAGTTAGAGCTGCGGAGCTGAGGCCAAGGAAATTGCGGCTCAGGCATGGACACGTAGGCATGCAGACATAGCCCGGGGCGTAGAAATCCCTGGGCCCTGAAATCATAGGGACGCTTAGGAGGGGTAGGGGGGAGGGGGGTAGGGGACTATACTTCCTTAAATAGCCCGGCCTTATTAAGCCCTCATTATAGGCATTAAGCCCCCCTCCCCCCTCTTCCTTACATAGGCCTTATTAAGTCCTTATTATAGGTATTAGGGCCCCCTACCCCCTTCCCCCCTACCCCCTAAGGGTCCCTATGATGAAAGCCCTAAACCCCAAATCGGAGTCGAGTTCCACCACGGGCGCGGCGACAGAAGAGGACGAAAAGAGACGTGCTGGTAAGGCCACAAACCCTGAACCTTGGGGGAACTTAGAAATAGTCTTTAATCTTTGGTTATTAAAATCCCTAAGAAACAGCTAAAATTATAATTTTTGCTAGGGGTCTAAGTTCGGTATAGGAACTATAGAGCCAATTTATCATAAACCCGAGTTGTGCTGCTTATAATAAAAATAATAATAGTAATAATAATAGTCGTAGTAATAATCATAATTACCGCGACTTTGCGATTCGCTGCTCCCTGCGGCTTGTGGGGCTACGAGGGTCGGGAAAGCCCCAGCGCATATGTAGCCCTCGACCCCGGAACCCTTCTACCCGAAGATGGTTCAGGTTCAGGGTTTAGGGTGCCAAATCCTAAGCCTAAAGTCAGGATTTACGGTTGATCATGGCGCCTGACTAACAAGTGACAAATCAGCAATGCCTTTCTTTTGGTTCCCCATACGTACTGATGGTATCTGATGGTATCCCAACATCCTGTTCTAATTCTAAACCCTGAACCCTAAAACCCTAAAACCCCCAAACCCTAAACCGTCAAACCCTAAACCCTACTAGTATCTGTCAGGAGCCTATATTGTGGTTCTGAGCTCTTTTGCTTCTGGCCAACGCCCGACACTTCGCAGCGACGGATGTGGGGTTTACCTTGATCTTCCTGTGACCCCGATGTTTCAGGCCTGACCCATTGTGTCATGAGTCGGCAACATCATGGCATTCTGGGTAATTTCAGGCTTCAGCCCCGAAGGTGCATCGCCGGCCTCCTTGATAGGGTTTAGGGTACTGTCGGGGGTATGACAGTCTGGGGTCTAGAGTTTAGGGTCGTAGAGTTAAGGATTTATATAGGGCTTGGCGGAAGTGGGTTGCCAGCAAGCACCCAGAGGCGCCAATATTCCTTACTTAGGGAAGATACCTCAAATCATATTGTGGTTTCTACTATGATTTAGGGCATATTCCTTAGTTAAGGAATGTCCCCATATATAGACCCCTTAAAGGAACCCTATAGAAGGAGTCTCTTGGAAATGAGGATATACGGAAGTTTAGAACTTGAGGTGGAGATGAGTTCACCGAGAGCTTCGCAAGGCGTCTTGAAAGCTAGAATTGAAGTCGCAAAGTCCGAAACTCTCAGGCCGTTATATAGTATAGTATAGCATAGTATAGTATAGTCTAGGCCGTTGTATAGTATAGTATAGCATAGTATAGTATAGTCTAGGCCTATAGTACAGCATAGGATAGTACAGTATAGTACGGTATAGTGTAGTGTCTTAGCTTGCTGGGCAGACTCCATCGCGAAGAAGATCGAACTTGGCTCCAGATACCCTCTGTTTTTGTTGAGCCCTTTTCTCTAGATATCCGATGCCTTAAAACGCCAAACCCCAAAACCCCCCACATCCCTTACCCTAAACCCTACTCCCACTGCACCCTACAATCACCCTACATGCCCTGAGGTCTTACTCTGAAAGTCTTACCTTTGGTTAGTAGAGAATGGAAGAATGGTAGTAATAGTAGTTATAATTGTACCCCATTCCTCCATTCCCTACTAACCAAAGGTAAGAAGTTTGAGCCTTTAAGCCTTAGGTTTTTTGGTGAAAGTAAGTCTTTAGGGTTCCTTTATGGATCCAAATATTTGGGGTTATAGGACCAGGCTTTCCGAGTGAGGTTCCTACATTGCTCGAAACCCTAAAAACCCCTATGACCCCAAACCCTAAACCCCCAAACCCTAAACCCTAAACCCCTAAACCCCTAAATCCTAGGCTGCACGCTTCCAAACCCCACGCTGTTGGAAATTCCGAGGCCCGGCGCCCACCGAAGAGACCGCCAGCGCCGGGCTCTCGGCCCTCGCGTGTAACTATCCAGAGACTACTTTTATAGGGCTCCTTTAAGGGATTTATAGGGTTCCTTTAAGGGATCTATAAGCTGTCGTGTTAGGGTTTACCAGGACCCCTCAAGGGCCCTGTAGTAGAGCCCTTATAAATATGGTCCTTAATAGCGAGTATTTAGCGTATAATGGAGAGTATCTGGGGGGTCTAGGTAGGGTGAAGGTTTTAGAGTTCAGGGTTCAGGGTGTTTAGGGTGTTGAGGGTTTCGAGTCCTTAAACAATAAACCTTAAGCCTTTAACCCCTATAAACCCGGAAAGACTACGAGACACCCCTAAGCCCTAAACCCTATAAACCCGCTTAACCCCTGAACCCTAAACCCCTGTAACCCCTATGGGAGTTTCCAAGAATTAGGGGTACCTTATTTTGGGGTCCTTACAAGAAGGATCCTACTATTTAGGGTACTATATTAGGATCCCCTATTTCCAGAAACTCCCTTTTTGAGGCGAGTGGAGCTCCTGCAGCTGCGCAACCGTCGGCCTCCCGGGGAGTTTCGCTACACTCTGCATTCCCTGTGTGGTTTAGGTTTTTAAGTTTCTGCCTAAACCCTAAACCCCTAAACCCTTTAGGTTTTTGAGTTTCTGCCTAAACCCTTACTAAACCCTAAACCCTAAAACCCTAAACCCCTAAACCCTAAACCCTTCAGGTTTTTGAGTTTCTGCTTCTCCAAGCTCCACTCCAAGTTGGCGCCAAATGAAATCCGGCTTTGGGGTTCTAATTACAGTGCACCCCAGAAAGTTGGAACATGGGTTTAGTAGGATCCCTTATACTTTGCCTTAAGGCCATGAGGATAACCATGTTCCAACTTTCTGGCTTCTACTGTAGGGTTTATAGGGTTTAGGGAGTGGGGTTTGGGGTTTGTGGCTAAGGGGTTTAGGTTTTAGGCAGCCCGTCAGAGAGAATTTACCCTAACGTCTACGTGGTTTAGCTCCCCATGTACCTTCATGGGTATTTAGGCTAGTTGCGGGCCGGGTGCAGGTCCAGCTACACGACTACATAATGCAGTAGCCACATAGGAAATATTTCAAGACTCGGCTAGTTTAACGTACTTAAGCTCGACTCTGAAACCCGTAAACCCTAAACCTCAAAACAAGAAGTCATGCAGGATTTCGTGCATCAGTCGTGTGAGTCTTTGATTCAGGGACATTAGACCCCCGCCCCGTGCACGGGCTTTGCTGGGGCTTCAGGGTCTGTGGTTTATAGGATTCAGGGTATCTGCACAGGCGATGAGGCATGATGACGCACATCTGCCAGGGATCTAGGGTTTATGACTTGGGGTTTAGCAGCCGTTGCCGAAGGGTCCTGTAAAAACCCAATCTGGGGTACGCCTAGACAACCCAGAATGGTGGTTCCTAACATAGAAGCCCTACTTACTTTTTCGGTACTTTGGGCCCAGGTGTGCTTTGAGCGCGGGATTGGGTTTTAGAGCCTTGGTTGAGTGAGCTGCCAAGAAGCCTCTGAGCGTGGTTTAGGATTTGGGATTTGGGATTCGGGTTTAGGATTTAGGGTTTGGGATTCGGATTTGGGTTTAGGATTTCAGGTTAGGGTTAAACCCTAGCGCCCGTAAGCCCAAAATCGCAACAAGAAGCGGCAAGGTCGGATGCTTCAGCCGGCTACCCAGCCAGCTGAAGCTAGCCCCTTGCCAGCATTCGGTGCGGTTGACATCACGGCTCAAAATAGCCAGAATAGCCTTGTATGGAACGGTTTTTCCAGGCCGAAAATGCCTTAGAATATGAGTCGGCCAAGTCTTAGCATGAACATGTCTGGCTCTGTATACAACACCATGACATGATTTCCAAAGCAAGGTCACGCCCAAAAACCCGCGAGCCCTAAACGCCTAAATCCTGAACTGTCGACCGACCTGTCTCCCTAAAACCTAAACTGGGCTTTGGAGTGCCATACTTTAATACTTTTTTCTTAAAGGAACCCTTATGAAATACAAGTTTATACTTTTTTCTCCCTGGTTACTTAAAAGCCCAGTAAACCCTAAACCACAGTTTCGCCTTCAGCCCGGAACATCGGCATTTGCCAAGGTCGGGCCGGGGTTCCGTATCCTGGAGTTTAGAGTTTGAGGTGGGGGGTTTCAGAAACATCGTGTTCTTGGGAATCTTCCTCTTTTATGAAGGTGGCCCCATCCTGCCCCACGTATTCCGCCTGACTGCCCCAAATCTCTCCCAGGTTTAGCATCACCCTTGAGTGATGGCAGGGATGCCGACAGGGACACAGCTCATCGACCAACTATGATGTGAGAATTGCACGTGTCTCGATCTCCATTGCCACCCTTCGTACTGTAAAGGCTGTCCGCAAGGTTCAATTTTGGAAAGTGTCTCATAATCATATCCACCTCATTCCTTGCAGTTTGGTCTATCTATCTTTATATGTGTGTATATGTATAGCATCCCCGCGTGTTCAACTGACTGCTTCATTGATTGATTGACTGATTGAACGATTGATTGATTGATTGGTTGATTAGCTGATTGATTGTCATCCATCTATCCATGCATCCATCCATCCATCCATCCTTCATTCCTTTCGTTCACTCACTCACTCACCTGATCCACTGAGTATCATGCATTCATCCATTCATCCAGTCATCCATTCATTCATTAACCCATTCAATCAGTCACTCGCTCAGTCCTTCATTATTTCATTGGTCGTTTGTTTGATTGATTGATTGATTGATTGATTGATTGAATGATTGACTCATTGACTCACTGATTCGTTGATTCACTGATTCACTGATTCGTTCATTCGCTCATTGATGCGTGCATACATTCGTTCATTCATGATCTAACCAACTAACAACTATTTGGTTAGTTGATTCTAACTAAATCATTATCCAATCAAGCACCAACGAATCCATCCATCAGTCAATCAAGTAGTTTATACTAGTTGACTACTAAATAAAGCCATTAACTCATTAAGCAGCAACTCATTCAGCAGCAGGGTTGTGAGTATTTGTTGATGTGAACTCTTACGAGCCCCACTAAACCCTCATAAGCCCCATCAAGGCAGAGACAGTAGAACTCTTGTACACTTCTGGACGCGCTTATGCAACCCCTAATGATTGGGTCCTTTGCACCCTTTGGGTGTCACCTGAAGGCTAACATGTTCAGGCTGTGTTTCCATCGGCAAGCCCAGTGCACGAGTGAAGCTCACATATCCTTTCCTCCTACGCTGGGCCGGGATGCCTGGAATGGTGGCCATCAGTCCCTGATCTTCTAATGTATCCCTTAGTCAAAGAAAACTGTCTTGCAATATCGTAGGTTCCCTAGCATCATTTGAGGTATATGGGTGGTTGTCAAAATTAGGGTCCCTTTTTGGGTCCCTATTATAATACGGCACCTATATTTAGGGTACCCAAAAAGGACCATAATTTTGACAAGCACCCATATTCCTTAGTGAAGTGATTCAGGGTGTCCAGATCTGGCGTGTAGCCCTTCGGGATTCGAATTTTCATTGACGTGAGTTGAGTTGAGGGTTTAGGGTTTAGGGTTCGGGATTCGAATTTTCATTGACGAGCTACTGTAGGCTTTGAGCTTTCTAGGGTTTAGGGAGCCCTTCATGAAACCCGATATAGCTCTTAAAACCCGGTGAAAGGCTTGAGAACCTTTAAGGTTCATATAAACCTATAAAGGGCCGCGAACCCTCTGAAGTTAAAATCCTATAAGAGCCACTTTTCGTCTCGGCGCCCAAGCGGGATGGCTTTTGCGGCGTTTGCCAGTGATGGAGAATCCGGCCTTGTCTGCGGAGGGGGTTTAGGGCTTGCGGTTCCGGGTTTAGGGGATCCTACAACGCTTTTCGGATTTAGGGTTTAGGGCCTACTATTGGGGCCTTAATAATTACCTATACTATTTTCGGGGCTCCTTATTACAATTATAGTATAATATGCCCCAACACCCTATTCTAATTATTAAGGCCCCTATATTATCTGTCGAAGTTCCAAATTACAGAAGATGCTGCTCGGAAACACTGATGAGCTGAGATTTAGTCGCAGACCCGGCACGGTTTTCCATCTCGATTTCTATTAGAATTGAAAGCCGCCATTACGTCGGGATTGTCCGTGATACATCTACGTCATGCCATAGACATGCTGCTGTCTTGCAAGATCAAGCTGATTCATTTCGCTTGTTGCACTTCTTGATCCTGCGATGTGCTGTGGGCACATCCTTGACTGTCGTGCTTTGCTTCTGAATGTGATTGGCGGTGTCACATGCTGCTGCTGCGGCGGCGGGTCTTGCAAGTCGCAATTCTTCCGTGTTCAAGGTCAGAAGTGTTCGGCAGGCCCCTGGTAAGCCTGGACCCCGAGCACGAATGTCGAGTTTGGGATGTAACCTGCATTGACGACCGTGCATAGAGTGAACTATGTTTCTTTATGTGTTTCGTTACACTAGTCACTAGTTTGCCTTCCTCCTGCACCTGTAGCACCGAAAGCAGTGCGTGGTCTTCGGTAGCAGCAGCAACAGCGTTGGCTGGGACTAGCCTTGGTGTTCGCAATCGTAACCGTATCATTATTATGATGAGTATGAGTACTGTCATGGAGGTTGTCACCAATATGATTATGATTACTGTTGTCCCTTTTACTATTATTAACGTTTAGTACTATTACAGCATTATCAGTAATGTTACTATTATTGCTGTTTTTATTTNTACTGTCATGGAGGTTGTCACCAATATGATTATGATTACTGTTGTCCCTTTTACTATTATTAACGTTTAGTACTATTACAGCATTATCAGTAATGTTACTATTATTGCTGTTTTTATTTGTCTTTTGATGTTCAAATTTGTTATTCTTATTACAATTGCAAATATCGTTCTTGTTTTGATTATTATCGGTATGTTTTTCTTGTTATTGTTCTTGTTTTTCTAAGTAAGTAACCTTACAATCCTCATTCTTCTTATTAGCCAAATTATTCTCATTCTTATGATTATTCTTTGTATTGTTATATGTAGCAGAAGGGGCATGGGTCTAGCGCTCCTTTGTCCTCGACCACACAAGATCCGCGGCCAGCCCAGCGTCCCGGCACGAGGTGTGCCCCTTCCGCCGAGCGCTGGCCAATGCAAGTTCAGCGCGTGTGGTGTACAAATGCAGGAAGGGTGCTCTTGCGCAGGCCAACCCCACAATGGTTCTAGGGACAGCAGACAGCCGTGGCAACAGCAGGAGTGATTATATGGGGGGTCGGAAGACTTGACGATTGTTCCTGAGGAGTCTCATCGGTTCTCCCAGGAGTACGGATCCCTCCATGCAGAGTCTTTGAAGTGAATGTCTTGCAGGATGCTGGTGGTCGTCTTTACAGCCAGAGTACAAGTACATGGACCCCGAGGAAGGAAGTTTTACTACTCGAAGCCCCAGTACCTAGTTCTTGGGTTCTTTAGACCCTTATCGTAGGACATGACCCTAAACCCAAACCCTGAACCCTAAACCCTAATCCCTTGCGGGAGAAAGAGCCATTGCATTTAAAAACAACTCTAACCCAAAAAATCCCTAAACCCTAAGCACAACAAAGCTAAACCATGGGGCGAGGCCGCAAGAGAGGCCCTAGCTGCACGCATCGGTTACGTTTCTCAGGGCTTCGACGCCTGGCTCGGCGCCTGTGCGGAAAGCATAGTGCCTTGCGACTCAGGCACCAGCTCCCTCGGAGTATCTTTTAGGGTTTATTGGGTTTAGGATTCAGGGTTTAGGGTTTATATAGGGTTTAGGGTTTGGGATTTAGGGTTTAGGGTGTAGGGTTCAGGTTTGCTTCAACAAACCCATGGATATCAATTCGTTGTTTCTTACCTTTGGTTAGTAGGGAATGGAGGAATGGGGTAGAATTATAGCTACTATTATTACCATTCTTCCATTCCCTACTAACCAAAGGTAGGGTTTTGCTGCTCCCGGAGACGGATGAGCCCCAGAGAATCCGCGCCGACTCTGCGCGCAACTTATTTCGAAAGCCCGCTGTGGCTCTGCTGCCATCTGGTGCACCGGAGGATTTAGGATTAAGGGCTTTAGGGGTTTAGGGTTCAGGGCTTTAGGGGTTTAGGGTTTATAGGGTTGTGAAGATTCATGGGTACTGCAATGGAAACTGTTGTGTTGTTTTCACGGCACCCCTATCGATCTTGACAGGAGCTGAGGTATATTGCTTTCTTCGGTGTATTGCAGCTGGTGGTACGCAGCTACGTATTTTTATTCAAAATCCTGATGTGCGTGTACTGTTTTGGTCACTTGTTATGTGTAGCACCTTGGTTTGAAATGGGGGCTAGACTGGCTAGCGGTGTCTGGGCTAAACTAATATAGGGGCCTTCTGGGGGGCTCCTTATCATAACTGTATATATATNTGGTCACTTGTTATGTGTAGCACCTTGGTTTGAAATGGGGGCTAGACTGGCTAGCGGTGTCTGGGCTAAACTAATATAGGGGCCTTCTGGGGGGCTCCTTATCATAACTGTATATATATATATGTATATATATATATATCTTTATTCATTTATTTAATGTTACAATTTTCCCTAAACCTTGTTCTAGTTACAAGGGCCTCTATAGCATACCTACATACCTACATACATACATACATACATACATACATATATACGTATACATACATATGCATACGTACATATACATACATACATACATACGTACATGTACATGTACATGTACATGTACATATACATATACATACACATATACATNATACATATATACGTATACATACATATGCATACGTACATATACATACATACATACATACGTACATGTACATGTACATGTACATGTACATATACATATACATACACATATACATATACATACACATATACATATACGTATACATATACATATGCATATACATATACATCTGTGTATATACACACAATCCCATGTTGCTATATTGCAAGCATCCTCTAAACCCTAAACCCTAAGCCGTATTCNACATATACATATACGTATACATATACATATGCATATACATATACATCTGTGTATATACACACAATCCCATGTTGCTATATTGCAAGCATCCTCTAAACCCTAAACCCTAAGCCGTATTCCAAGTGTTCATGCTTCTATTGCTGGGTTCTTGTTAAGGGATTTAATTTAAGTGACCATAATGGGGTTTCCTTATTATGGGAACTTATATCTTGTTAACTTAGTCTAGCTGCTAGATACCCATTATATAGCCCGTTATAGGTAGGGATCCCCATTAAGGGTCCCTCCTTTTGCCCTTCCAGCTGCTACTTTGGATGCTCCAAAGCCGATCGGTGCCCGCTCGAGGGCGGCCCCAGTGCCAGGGGGGGATCCCGCACCAGGTTACGAACCAGAGGGTCTAGGGCTTTGGGTTTAGGGTCTAGGGCTTAGGGTTTTGGGTCTAGGGTTTATAGGGTCTAGAGGTTTAGGGTTTTGGGTCTAGGGTTTAGTTTAGGGTCTAGGGGGTAGGGCTTAAGGTCTAGATCACGAGGGTCAGGGTAGCTGGAAGAAGCCGATAGCTTCAGTTAAGCACAAGTTCGTTTCAGGTCGCTGCAGTTGAAGACGTGTTAAAGAAAGGACTCTCTGTTTTGGTAGGGTTCCACCGTGTGCCGGTGTGTTTCGGTCCTTTCCCAAAGGTTGCATGCCGGAAGGTTTTCAGCTTTCAACTTTGGCCGACGGGGGCTGTTCCAAGTCCCGTAAGTTGTGCTTGTTTTTGCCGGGGTCTGTAAAACTGGTGCAAGCTACTGCTGGGATACCACCCCACACGCGTTGCATCGAAGTAAAGTGGCAGGTTTCGAGGGGATACCGCAGCACAATGTGTTGAGTTCTTGTCTACGATGAGTAGCATTCATACAGTGCTTGCGACTTTGAAGATGGTTTGCCAGCATCTGGCCCGACGCTGTAGGATCCCCCCAAGAAGTGCATCTCAGGAATTTCTGGACGCGTGGGGACTCCATGCGCACCCTCTGCTCAGGGATATGTCTAGTGGCCATTCGGGCCCTTGGGGGCTCTTCAGCGCGCGGTGGGCGTGGTGTTAATGAAAGCTAAACCCTAAACCCTAAACTTCTGGTGAACAGACACGAGGGTTCAAAAAAAAAACTATAAATCCCTATTAATCAAAATTTATGCAGTCACAATATTTAAAATGAAACTAACATCCTGCTTTCATGTCGGGCTGGGTCGACGAGCATGTACTAATGTAGGGCCACCGAGGCAGCAGCAGCCTACCTCCCCAACTGTCCCCAACCTCAAACCCTAAACCCTACACCCTCAAACCTTAAACCAACAACTATTTAGAGATGGAGCACCTCAATCCCTGAGACACAGCATATGCAAAGACTTCTTTGTGTTGGGGTTCAGGGTTTAGGCGTTTAGGGATTGCGATTTTAAGGTTTTTGGGGTTTAGGTGTTTGGTTTAGAGTTTAGGCGAGGGTTTAGGGGTTAAGGGCTTTAGGGGTTTAGTGTATACGGATTTGGGGTTTAGGGTTTAGGGAGGTTGAGGGTAGTAGAGGAATAGTATATAGGGGCCTAAATAATTACTTGGGCCCCAAAACCCTATTCTAAAGATTAAGGCCCCTACTATAGAACCCTACTATAGATCCCTTATAGACCCCTTTAAAGGAACTCTTTGAAGGAACCCCTATTCTAATCTAAGGTCCCTGTAGTACTTCCTGAGGACAGCCGAGCTAGCAGGTGCCGCTGAACATACGGTAAAAAAGGGGCCTTAATGATAAGAATAGGGTTTGGGGCCCACTATACTATAAATATAATAAGGAACACCCCAAAATAGCATAGGTAATTAGTAAGGATCCTATAGTAAGTGAGCTCGGCTGTCGAGTCCCGTATTCTCCTTCGCAAGCATTGCTGCAGGGGTTTTGGGGTTAAGGGTTTGAGGGTTTTCGGGGTTTGGGTTTAGGGGGTTTAGGGGTTCAGGGTTTAGCATTATGGTCTTGGGGGTTAGGGTTTAGGGTTTAATTCTTGTTGTTTTTCGAGAGATTATAGAGTCTAGCGAAGTGTTTATCTTCAGTGCATCACTATAGCCTGCACGCGCGCTGCCCCTATGACTCTCTGCCCCATCCTTGAATGTCGCAGACTCACGCAGAAGTTTCCAACAGATTGGGACGTCTTCTAGTGAGGTGGTAATCCTACCGGAGACTCGCGAACCCTTTACCCTCCTTAGAGACGAAATGAACCCTAAAAGAGTTTAAGTTTAAGGTTCATATACCATATGGGTAGTTGTCAAAATTATGGTCCCCTTTTGGGTCCTTACTATAATACGGCACCTATTATTTAGCGTACCCAAAAAGGGACCATAATTTTTTTTGACAAGCACCCATATAAAGTTCCTCCTATAAGGGCATCTAGGGCCCTTACTTCTAGGCGTCTTTTGGTCTTGAAGGAGCTACTGCAAAGCCCTACAGTATACAGAATTTCGGCTCAAGGCCTTTACTTGAGGCTTTCTCAAGCATTTGGCCCCTTAAGGTTTATGGTGGAAGCTATCAAGTTCTGTGGTTTATGGTTTCGTTAGAGTTTGATGAAGCTGAAACTTCGACTCGCCACGGGACCGGAATGACTGCAGTAGCGCACCTGCCGCCCAAGATNGTTTATGGTGGAAGCTATCAAGTTCTGTGGTTTATGGTTTCGTTAGAGTTTGATGAAGCTGAAACTTCGACTCGCCACGGGACCGGAATGACTGCAGTAGCGCACCTGCCGCCCAAGATCTCTTGGCCATTTCCGTGTAGACTGTAGGGGTCTGAGACGACCTGCTTTTTTGGTTTAGGGTTCAGGGAAGTTCAGGGACCAGGCTTGATATGCTTATAACTTATGGGGGTGACGGCTTAGGTTCGCTGCTCGGTCAAGACTGGAAATTGCCTGTCGCAAAACCACAACCAATCGTCGAATCAACCCGAAACCACGACCAATCGTCGAGTCGTTCGAAAAAGAAGCTCAAGAATCTCATTCATTGGGTCGTCCCTTGGGGTGTTTATTAGTTTCGTTGTTAGAAGAAAGCTTTAGCCCTCCAAGGGGTCGTGTAAAATAACAGTTGCGCTATTGTTCTAAGGGCTGTTATTGTTACTGTCAGTATTGTTATCATTATTTGCATTGTTGTCATTCTTTTTTTATTGCCATTATTCTCTTCATATCATCATTAAAGGCTCGATACTATACGATACTATACTATACTTTGATACTGTACTATGACTTCATATAGCGAAACAGAACAGAAAAGCAAGATCATATGTAATGCATACGTAGATCTCTTTCTGTCGCGACTGCAGGAGGTCCGATCCCAGCTTATAGCGGCCCCGGAATGTGCATGCTCCGTGGGCATCCCATGCTACCCGCCGTCTACGCGGCGAAAAAGACGAGTTTTCAGGATTTATAGGGTTTATGAATAGGGTATAGGGTGTTCTATATTACACATGCAATAAGCCGCACACGTCCAACCAGAGTATTCATCCATGTCAAGACTTCAACGTACAGGGACCCTAAGGGGATAGTATTTGCAAGCTATGCCGACCCTTGTATTGGTCTTGCGTATTGCATCTCTGCGGCTACTGTCCGCACAGCTAATGGGTTACGGAACGTGCAGCCATGTCATCAATCATGTCAGTTCTGCTGCGCAGCACTGGTCCTCACAACCAAAGCCTTACACCCTAGATTGACGAGATATGACAAGTGTTCCCAGTCCCAAGCTCCACAAAACGCTGAGTCCCTAACTCCTGCACCGAAGCTCTTCCAAGAATTTCTGGGCGCATGATTCTTTCTGTGCAGGCACTTCTCGATTTCTACGGCCTCCAAGCAGATTTCCAGCAAGTGCATGGGGCTCGGAGCTGCATGGTCTTCATACAATCACAGGGCCGCGAAACCCAAAAAGTTCGCTTGCGTTTTTGGGTTGAGGTTTAGGGTTTAAGGTTTAGGGTCTGGGTTAAGCAGGATCCGCTCCGGCACCAGCATCGACAGTGACCCCCTCAAGGACAGCAAGAGTTGTTTTTTCTGAAGCTCTTTTGGTACCTGTGTTCTCATGCTGCTCGCCGTGCTCAGCAATAGCAGCTTGATGCGGTGACTGTGACTATAAGAACCAAATCCCCTAAACAGTAAAGGCCTATACCCTCATAGCATGAATCCGTTTAGTGTATGAACCCTAAACCCTTTCTGGGTTCATTTCGTCTTTCACGGGTTGAAAGTAGTTGCCTAAAGTTGAGGTCGGTACTTCTACATCGGAAAGTTGTGCTTCCGAGCCGTCGTCCATGATTACGACCTGCGCCCCTCACCTCCAGATCCGCGGCCCCAGCTTCATAAACCACTAAACACTCAACCCTATATTCCCTAAACCTAAACCCAATACACCCTAAACCCGTGAACACTAGACTTTACCTTAACCCCAACCTGCCTTTTTGAAGGATTTGTATTTACGGAAGTGATAATAGGGAGCCTTAAAACGGAAGGGTTTATAGGGTTCAGGAAGCTCTCCACTCCGAGCTGAAAGGTCTGACTTCCTGATCCACGTGGCCCAGACGCGTGGCAAGCTGAAGCGCAACTCGGGCAGGGTGCCTCAGCATTTCGCACTTCCGGCCATCCCACTCTCCCAGAACATGACAGGGAGAAGCCCATTTTGCACTGCATGTTCGCTCTAGAGTTCTTGAGGTTAGGTTCAGGGTTGAGGGTCTATGTAGGGTTTAGTAACTTTGGTAAAGGGTCTAGTGTAGGGTTTAGGGAACTGCAAGATTGAAGTCGAAGGGTCTTCAGGGTTTAGGGCCTTAGGGTTTAGTGTTTAGGGTTTAGGGCCTCAGGGTATAGGGATATACTTGTCTTGACATGAGTTTGTATAGTCTTGGAGCTACGAGGCCGAGGGTGGGGATCATATAGGTGGGCATCGCCACAGAAACTAACATTCATGCAGATCCCTGGAAGAGCACGCAAAACCTTGGGCAACCATGAAACCTGTATACAGAAGAGATCCTGCAAAACGATTAAAAGGACACCCAAATCCGATGAATAAGATCCCTAAACCGACCGTGAAAACTAAAAAAAGAAACCTCATAGCGACCCTAAGCCCTACCCCCAAACCCATCACCCTAACCCCTGAACCCTGAAGCCCTAAACCCATCTCAGCTGGCGGTGGTGTGGGCCTTGACATCCCTTCCGCGGCGAGGGCCGTGATCACGGATTGGACGACAGGCCGGGCGCGTGTTTGTAATACGGATAAATGGGCCTTCATAATCATGAGAATCACAATAATCAGAAAATACTAAGTAATATTAACTACTAATATCAACAATAATAAGAAGAAGAATAAGATGACAATAAAGATAATAATTAGAGCAGTGTTCCTAAAGCTTCCTTGTCATAATTTGACTCTCATGTGCCCTGCCCTAACACCCTGTTCTTCAAGGTTTTCAACTACTACTATCTGAAGCGCAGTGCAAGTAAGGTGTTCAGGGTTTAGGGTCTGTGTTAGGGTGTTTAGGTTTTACTGTGGGGATGCTTCTATACTCTCTGCTATTGGCGAAGTTTCAACAAGTGGTAGTCATATTCCTTGCAGTCCTTTATGTAGCTGTACTATCATGTGCTCCCAAACCGTAGTCATCGTAGTTCAACCGATCAGGCCCTTCTATGGCTTTCAACAAGGGCAATTATTCTCGGACGATGTTTCTGACTCCCTCACTTAGTGTATGCGACTACCATCGCATCGCTGTGCCTCGTTACGAGCTCTCGTGTGGGGAGGTGTTTGAAACAGCACCCAGGGAACCCTGCACAACACCCCCATGAATTCCTTGCAAACCCCGTGACAACCGTATTAATACTCTCCAACTCTTGAACTAAATTGGAGACTCTCCCGTCCAATATAGAAGACTATGAAGTCACTAACACTATTCTTTAGGTGTCCTGTGATACTCACGTGCACTATATCGTTGGCCTCATAGCCCTATTTTACATATTTGTTCATGCCCATATACTATTTGGCAACCGAAAATTTTGCTGTATGGAACCCTGTTTGCCGAACCTTTCCATCATTCCAACTATTACGCTCCTCTTTGTTAAACGATTAAACGTACCACCCTCTTTCGGGAGTAATCTTTGACTAAAGATCTGAGGTCAGCGTGCTAGATGGTATTAATATAGAAGCCGAAATATTTTCGACTTAGTATAATTATAGTATCATGGACCGAGTTTTCTCAGGGTTTGAGGGGTTTCTGTAGGCCTGTAGGGTCCGGATGCAAAGCCCTGATTGGTAAGCGCCCCTGCTTTCAGGACGGTCCAAAAACACTAGCTTTCTGAAACAATCCTTATCAAGACACGGTTTCTCAAATCAGGGATGATGGTGAAGACCGTGATAAGTTGACTCTTTTCCGCAATACCTGGGAAGGGGTTGATTAATCCTGGGTCTACGTATGCATTGTTGGGAACACACTCGCATTAGTGTGACAGGGGAATGAGTTGGTGGTCTCGGAGAGCATTGATGTGGAAGTGATGCCATCGCAAGCAAATTGGGCATTGCATGGCATTAGGGTCATTCAGGGATCGTTGCTATGTGAGGTTCTACTGGTGTGGATCCTAGAATGTTGGATCTATCTTCGGGTTTTTCCCCACAAAGCTTTGAACTGCAATCCTTATCTTCTTCCGCCTAATCTCTCTTGAAATTCACCTGATCTACGTTTCACACACCTGCAGCGTTAGTTCCAAGCTCTGAGAAGCAAGCCCCTTCACCAGAACCTTAGTCTAACTGCTAAGGCCCTTATATTTATTCCAGCTACAGCCTGTTCTAGAACCCTCATAAACCCGTTTGTGGCACTTCTGGTTGAGGAAAGTTCCGCTACTACGCCCGGAACTTACCGATCAGTCGACACCTGCATTTCGGGTTCCAAGAATGAGTTTGTTAACGCCGTTACTCTTTTCCATCCATACTCGTTGTGTTTTGCTGTAGTGTTTCGTGTGTGTGTAAAGATCCCAAAACCCTGAACCCCTAAACCCTGAACCCTAAATCCCGAAGCCCCAAATAAACCCATCTAAACCCTAAACCCCTAAACCCTAACCCCAAAGAACCCAAACCGCAGGTTCATTGAGTGTGCCCGGGCTATTCTCTACAACCCTCTACATTTCAAAGTCAAAAGTCTTGTGCCCCAACCCTTGGAAGCTCTAACTACCCTACCTAGCCGTTTGTATTGCGGATCCTTCCTGATTGTCTACGATATAGTAAGAAAGCTTGATTAACCCCACAAGTGGACAGCGATGGAGAGTAATGTGGCATAGAAGCCTCCAGTTACCATTCTTCCTGGGGGATCCTGATCATACTTACACTATACCTATAGTCTCCACTGTAGTTCCTTTTTTGGGTGTGACCTTATTGGATCCTAACTATAAAACTGGTTGAACCAAAAAAAGCCACAATGGAGACTACAGGTATTCTATGTCCGACTCAGGAAGTCCCACAAGCAAAATGTATCCCTAGGAGGATTTGTGGTTTAGGGTTTCTGGACAGGTTCCTCGGCCCAATAGATTGTGCCCTTCCAAGACTTAGGTAGCCCATGGGAGAACTTTAACCTTTTGGCCCCATATATATATATACATATGTAAATGTGTATATATATATATATGTATAAAGATATGTATTTATACATATTTGAGCTGTCTTGGAAAGTTTGAACTCCTTTGGCATCGGATATTGATGAAGAAAGAAGAACCCCGAAGCCCTAATTGGCTCTAGAATCTTCCCAGAGACTCCAACATTCCTCAATTAAGGTATATGCCCTAAATTATACTTGGAGCCCTAATATGATTTAAGGTATATTCCTTAATTCCCTTATACAACCCTTATAGATCCATTTAAGGAGCTTTTTCAAGAACTTTTTACAGTAGAAGCCAGAAAGTGGGAACATCATTAGTCTCATGCCCCTAAAGTAAAGTATAGGGAATCCCAGCATGAATCCTCCTAAAACTATGTTCCAACTTTCTGGGGTTCACTGTAGGGGTGTTGGAGTCTCCAGGCTCGCAAAAGGACCAAGTCTCCCACTGTGTCTCGAATCTGGACTCCCGCACCCTCAACCCGAACCCTAAGCCCTAAACCCACAACCCCCAAACCGCTAAACCCCTAAACCCTAAATCCCAGAACCGAAGCATTGGAAGCCAACCGCAAAGCTTGGCCTCCGAGCTAGTTGCTTAGCGATTTAAGGGTGTATAGGGGTTTAGGGATTTAAGGTTTGGGGGTTTAGGGTTTGGGGATTTCAAGTTTAGGGGTTTAGGGTTTAGCGGTTTCGGGGTTTAGGGTATGGGCATTCGAAGGTTTTAGGGATTTGGGGGTCTCCCAGTTTAGGCTTGAGGGTTTAGGGTTTTGGGATATCACCACAGAACTCTAGAGAGCATGTAAACCTTTGAACCCCTGCCCAGAGACCCCCCAACCCATCAAAAGGAGCATTCTCGGGGTTCTTACAAGTCCACTCGCTGAAGAGTGAGTTGGCCCAAATATCATCCAAGGCCCCGGGGATGTAATTACGCGGCACCTCTCTCAACACGTACCTCGATCTCGCAGCGTTTTATCTGAGCCGGTCCTGACAGGCAGGTCGAGCATTCTGGTCAGAGAAAACCCTAACCTCCCAGCAGAGCGCACATGCGTTAGGGATCGTGCTCCACGGCTGTCGTTCGCGGTCCATAGCGACGTCAGCTTTGGGATGCCAGTTTCTGTCCAGAAATCAACGAATTGCTGGAAGGCTTCGAACGTGCCATCTTCACACAGCCGTTCGCGGACATGACTGCCCTCGATCACAAGACGGGATCAGCCAAAGCCAGGGTCGTCAAGGTGGTCCTAGTAGCCGAGGAGGAACCATGCTAGCTTATACAGTAGAAGCCAAAAAGTTGGAAACCCCGTAGCCTCAATCCTTAAGAGTAATGTAAAGGGAATCCCAGCACTATTTGGCCTTAATCCGGTTTCCAACTTTATGGGGTTTGCTGTACTTCCTTTTGGAGGAACCTTGATCACTTCCTTTGCACCGCCAAACCCCGGCCCGACTGTACAGATACATATGGGTAGTTGTCAAAATTATGGCCCCTTTTTGGGTACCCTAAATAATAGGTGCCGTATTATATTAAGGACCCAAAAAGGGACCATAATTTTGACAACCACCCATATAGATCCCTTATAGGAGCCATAACAGTTCTCTTTCAAGGGGCCTCAGGCCCTTTTTTAAAGTTATAAACCCTAAATCATTAACCCCTTATACCAGAGCCAAAAACAACCCTCACTGTATACTTCCCTCTAAAGGAACCGCACTGGATCCTTTGCAAGCAGCCCCAGAACCCTAACCCCCCTATACTTCCTTTGGTACCTGTTTAGATCCTTTCAAAGGAGCCTTAAAGCCCTAACCTTTCAAAGGAGCCTTAAAACCCGAACCCCTTGATAGATCCTTTCAAAGGAGCCTCAAAGCCCTAACCCCTTTTTGGATCCTTTCAAAGGAGCCCTAAAGCCCTGAGTTGTTCTACCACCCCGAGAAGGTCCTCCCACCTTCTTCCTCGGGCGCGGATGCGGCGGCTGCGGAGGCTCTTTCTCAGCGAACCCTGACCTTTAAGCCCACCTTGAAGCCTCCCAGCTAAACCCCTCTTTAAATCCCTCTTGAAGCGGTGCTCACCACCCCACAAGATAAGAAGGAGAAAGCCACGTTTAGGGGTACAGGGCTTTTGGGGTTTAGGGGGGGTCTAGTTACGGGTATAGGGCTTTTGGGGGTTTTGGGGGTTTAGGGGTTGAGTGTTTAGGGGTTTAGGGTTTAGGGCTTGGGCCCTGTATGATTTCAAAGGGCTCCACGGGTGAGATGAAGATAGGTGGTTTAATCTCGAACAAAAGTCCTGATATAAGGGATCCCCAATCCTACCTACCTTCATCCCACCTTTTGAGGCCTCCGACTTTCTCAACCCCGCAATCAATCAGGAATAGACCTGTGCACCCTCAAACCACAACGACCTTCCAGCCGCGAGTCTTACAAGGCCTTACAAGCATAGGTCACCCGTGAGCAACCCGAGGGCGTGGCAATGTCCCAAATAGACCTGCAAGTGGAGGAGTGCTTTAGGGCTTAAAAATAGGCTTTAGGTTTGGGGCTTTGGCTTTTGGTCTAGGGTTTAGTGGTTTAGGGTTTATAGTTTAAGGTTTAGGATTGAGGCTGTACGGTTCAGCGTTTAGTTTAGGGTTCAGGACTACGCACTAAGCTTTCAAGGGCGTCCGCGCTATCGTTCACAACCCATAACTTTGAAGTACGCTCCTTGATTAAGATGGTTTTGGGTATCTGGCATCAAGCTTAGCAGAAGTGCGGCGGGTGTCTAAAATCGGGTGTAGGCTTAATTCCCATATGGAGCACAGGCTAGGCCCTAAGCCGATGGTGCAGGAGCGTGTAGAGTCATGGTGGACCCTACAGTTGTTGGTTCCACTTGAGCATGTAATGTAGGAACCTGATTAAGAAACCCCGGGGCCTATAACACCAAAATACTAGGACTCATATAAGGAACCCTAATAAAGGCCCAAGGTTTCTTAATCAGGTTCCCACATTATTATCAATCAATCAGAAGTAAGCCCTTACTTGGAAGGGGAGCCGGCCATGCCCCCCCAGACACGGAGCCGCTAATGAAGTACATATCGTGTAGATTACTACGATTCGAAAACCCAGTTCGACAAAGTTCCTAAACCTATACCCTGAGGCTCTAAGGACTCATATTCTAAGGCTTTTAGGTCCAAAGGCCATAATATATGAGGCCTTTGGGCTATCTTGAACCTTAGGGATAACCTTCCTAAACCCCGAGATGTGATGCAGGCGGAGACAGCTGAGGTGGTCACCTCCCTGGCAGGGGCCGCAGCGGTTGCCGGCTCTAGGATGCTAGGGGCGAGGGGTTTTAGAATATATTGCGGGCTTTGTGCTTTAAAAATTTAGAGTTTTAGGGTTTGGGGCTTTGGAGTTTTAGGGTTTCGGGCGTTGGAGTTTTAGGGTTTGGGCTTACGGTTTCGGGTTTTGGAAGGGTCGGGCTCGTATGGCAAACCATAGAGTGCAGTTTACTGCAAGCAATCTGTGCGTTGGTGTTCCCCAGTGATTCCCCAACCGAAGCAACCTAAACCCTAACCCCTTAACCTCTAAACCCTAAACCCAAAACCCTGAAAATTACAACCCTAAACAAAGCTGAAGAAGGAGCGAGTTCTTCTCGAGCAGAAGGAAGCCAAGAAGCTTGAGATGGAGAAGAAAGGGAAAGACTACGAGAAGCTTTGCTCGACCAAAAAAGCCAATTCTGAGCCCAAACCTGTTCATCCCGGCTGTAAAAGGCTGCTGCTACAGTATCTGGCGTCAAAGCTGCGAGATGCAGGCAAGCGTTTCGGCCCTGAGAATCTCAGCACCGACGCAACGAAAGTCTTGCACCACATCACACTTTAGGGGAATGGCATCTGCTCGCGGTGCCTGGATGTTTGTCATGTGATTAATGTAGGGGCCTCCATAACTAGAATGGGATTTGCTGGTAAATTATACTACAATTATAATAAGGAACCCCCAAAACCCTATTCAAAGTGTGATTACGGGCATGCGTACCCCTGTTGGAAGCAGAAAGAGGAGCCAAAGTGCGTAGCTCGAGGAGCGCCTGAAGGAAGAGTTGTGAGTGGACAAAAGCCCTAAACTCTACGACGTTCCAAGGCCCCAGCTCTTGACATCGATGCGCTCTTCAGTGGCCAAGGCGGCGATGAGCATCTGGGTAACTATCAAAACCATGGTCCTGCTGAGGCACCCTAATATAGGGGCCTAAAGGGCTCCTTTAAGGGTTCTTTCAAGGGTTCTTTAAAGTGATCTATTGTCTATAGGGGTCTATGATATAGAAGCCCAAATAATTACCAATATCATTCCTGGAGGTTCCTTATAATAACTATACTATAAAGGAGCCCAGAACCCTGTTCTACTCTTAACATGGCACCCTATAGTTTGGGAACCCAGAAGAGACCTTTTTTTTTAAATGACCACCACCCAATCTGTCCCGAAACGCAGCTCCCAGGGTTTTGAGGGTTCATGGGGCTTTGGGTTTGATGATGGTGGCTACTGAAGGTTCTCGACTGAATGGGGTGGTTGCTGACCATTACAATCACTGCGGCTTGCATTGATGCGGAGGACCCCTGAACCCTAGACCCTAACCCCTATAGAGAACCTCTTAAAAAGATGAAGTCGGGCGACAGGCGGTGAAGTCGCGGTCCTTGGAGCGCCGAAGGAGGACTGAAAAGGGTTTTAGTCAGAGATGTTGAAAAGATTCTGTAAAGGTTCCTGAGGGTTCTAAAATTGCGTATGGATGGTTTTATAAGTGTTCTGCAGGAGATCGAAAGGCTTTACGGTACGGGCTTAGGGTTTCTAGGCCTGTTGATAGATTTTATCGGGCTCCTATACGGTTTTGCATATTTGGTAGACTTTATCAAGAGTGACGCTACAGTCATGGCTGCAGCTGCTGACGTGTGCATCGGTTGTCGAATGCAAGTCAGGACGACGACGATGAAGACATGGGCACGGATCCAAAGATAGATGGGTCCGGTAGAGTTCAGGGTTTGCGATTTTGGCTGCACGAGGCCTTTTAGGGTACGGTAGTGTGCATGGAAGTGTCATGTGTGGGCAAGTTGATGTAGGATTTCCCAGAGGATCCAAATAGCCACTTCGTCAGCATGATTACATTATGTTCCTGAAATCATGGGTTTTGCAGACTTTGGGATTGAAATTTGGGAGGAGTCCCGCATTCGTAATGCAAGAAATGTATATGTTAGTAATCATATTCCCTCATATCTCTATGGTCCTGCGCGACCACCCTCTGGCAAGCTGTAGACGTTAGACCCCTGAATATACACGAAGGCAGATCCAGTCCACACGAGAGAATCCCTGGCTAAGTATGTGACAAGCTTCGTTTGTTGTTGTCCTCAACCCGTTAGTCTCCATTGTAATTCCTTTTTTGGGTTTAACCAACTATATATTAGGGATCCTATGAGGCAACCCAAAAAAGGAACTACAATGGAGACTATAGGTAAACCCTCAGCGCTTTATCGCCTCTTCTGGAGACCTTGAAAGTTGCAAGAAGCCTTGCACAGTGCAAAACCTGCGCTGGCCAACCCTGAACCTTACAGCTTGAACTTTGAACCCTACCTACGCCCCAACCATTCTGGTTGCCTCGGTCTCAGGTGGATCTGGGGCGGTAGAGGCAAGGATGAGAAAGTCTTGGGAGTGGTGGTTTGGAGTTTAGGGACGAGGGATTGGGGTTAAGGGGTTTAGGGATTAGGGTTTCAATTACTTTTGCTTAAGGCTCTTGTAGGGAAGCTTGACCTTTGACCTTTGTTGCCTCTTCTTATGATTTTACCTCACGCGCACAGGAGGTCGGGTGGTTTAGTACAGGACGCAACCTAAACAAGCAGGGTTTAGGATTCCCGCCCATCAGTGGAAGGGTTCATGATCGGTCCGCGCAAGGTTACGGTATATCGCAATATTTCTGTTTTATTTCAGTATGTAGTAACGTAGTACCCACAAATCCAGTGCCAGGTGGACGTGGCGGGCATGATGAGATGACTTCGCCCCTCCAAGAGGGGCTGTGGCCTCCATCGTGCTCCACACGCAACGGAGAAAATCGATCTGGGGGCCGGACTGCACTGCTACAGAGCGTCTTCAAGAAAAGCTACGGGACATCTTCTCCTCTAGCAGCTTCAGTAGGTTTCACATTCCCGAAAAGGCCAACATACGTATGCTACAATTGGCTACAATTTTAACTCCAACGCTTACCCAAACCCCGTTCCCCAAAAAAGACCCCGAACAACAGTGCCACTCTTCATACCGCCGGTGCAACTTCATCCACAACAACAGCATCATCGTCGTCGCTGTTGTCATGGATGCCATCCGGTTCGTAAGACACATGGGGGGGTACAGGTAAAAAGGACAATCGACAGGATTGTTGAGGCCCCTGCGAGAACATCGCACTAACCTTCTGTACGTATGCGATACATCAGTATTGCCAGCAGGATTGATACACCCGAAAACCCTAAACCCTCAACCCCCGTAAGTTAAACCCTAAACCTTACCTGGACCCCCCTCCCAAAATATGTAGAATAGGAGCCTATTTTACGTCCTAGGTGTTGGGCCATTATTTTGCCTACCTGGGGGGAGGTGAACCCTAGACCCCAGAAGCATTGCAAGAAAAGGCAATGAAAAGTTCTCCACCCTGAATCCTTACAGTCTCGCCCTTGGTTTTCGTAAGGTTTAGGGTTTGGGATTTAGGCTTTAGGGTTCAGGGTTTAGGGCTGAAAGGGTTTAGGGCTTCGGAGTAGCCATTTTCATACGGGTGGTTGTCAAAATTAGGGTCCCTTTCTGGGTACCCAAATAATAGGTGCCGTATTATATATCAAGGACCCAAAAAGGGACCCTAATTTTGACAACCACCCATACAGTACTTCAACCCCACAAGACTGCAGACATGAGTCCATGAAGCCTCAAGGTTTACAGTCCAGTGGAAGACCCCGAAGCCTACCAACACGCAAGCCTAAACGGGCCTAAACCCCCAGATTCTGACATGGGGGTTTCCGAAAATAAGGGGTACTCTATTTTGGGGTCCTTATAGTAAGGATCCTGCGATTTGAGGTACTATGTTAGGGTCCCCTATTTCCGGACACCCTCACATGTCGTGAGATCACGGCTTCCCGCGAAGTCAAGGGTTTAGGGTGAGTTCTCAGGTTGGATGCCGACTCCTTTTTCCAGCCGCTTAGGGGCTAGGGTTCAGGGCCCAAAAACATTCCGGAAATGCAGCTGCCGCTTTGGACGATTCCGGCTCAGACTGAGCACTGGACTTTCCGACATTCAGGAGCCACGACAACAGGCGAGACGCATGGCCAGAGACTGATTGCAAGAATAGCCGTAAGCAAAAGTTGAAGTCCCGAAGCCGGGATACATCTACGGAATCTCCAGATCGTCCACACGAACTTTAAAAACTCACGAGGCTTATGGTATGGGGCTTACAGGCTTAGCCTGGCTTAACCTTAACCCGCTCAGACCTCCCATCTACGGCAGGAATCGTTTAGTGTGGTTCAAGCTAGAAGGGAGCCTCACTGTTGAGGTTTCAAGTTTAGGGTGTCGTAGTCTTCTTCCAAACGAGCCCTAAAAGGGACTAAGGTGCTTATACCTTGAAGGGTGGGGTTCAAAGCAACCAACATGGACGCTGCAGCCGATGCCTTCTTCAAGGACACTGTCAAGCTCAAGCCAAGCTCGCTTGACTCGCGCAGACCTCAGTGGGTTTGTTTATTTACACATAGGCTCCATAGTAGTTCCTTTTTGGGGTCTCATATGTAGAATCCTATAAGGTAATCCCAAAAAGAAACTACTATGGAGCCTATGGTATGGGTACACAGCCACCAGAATACTGGATACTGTAACACCGAAACCCTAATCCCAGCCATGCAGGCCGGTACTCGGTTCACATGCATGGAACTCTCAACCAGGTACAATAATAATAACAACAATAATAATGATAATGACAGTGATGATGGTAATAATGATACTAGCAAGAAGACTAATAATGGAGCAGCCCTGAAGCCCTGCAGCATGGGAAACCCCACTTCCCTTTTCATGGATGCTTCTCGGGACCGCATCCATTGAGTCCCTTTCTTGGATCAACAAGCTTAAGGTTAGGAACCTCAAAAAAAAGCTTAAGCGTCAAAACCCTTGTGGCAAGGTGCAGCGGAGGATTCCTGACCTGGAGCGGGTCAGCGGGATTTGACAAGCATGATGCAAGGAGAAGCAGAACCCCCAACGCTAACCCTTGCAACCCGAAACTCGAATCCCAAAGAAGGGTTGCTTACTTGTCAATCACTTGAGCAGATTATCGTGTCGACTTGTCGAACTTCTAGAGTCCATGCAGCATAGATACTGCGAGTCTGCTCAGAATACGGTTTAGCCACCTTCTAAACTGCAGATGCTCAGAACCCGCGGCATGAAACTATCGCCATGCCAGCGATCAGAAGCTTACGGCATCCCACAGCTCACTTGCTGCAGGTGCAAAGAGAACCTCATTCAATTCGTGGCGAAGGCTGCGCAAGCCTGACACAGGTGTTGAAGGGCACTGTGTGGTCCAGATAGCGACAATCCTGCCTGTTCTCCGGATTATGTGCGCTTACATAAATCCCTCCACAACCCGAGTCGTGTACAGTTTTTGGTCCAATTGGTAGGGCTGCAAAAACACAGGCGTCGCTATACCTTCAACCCTGTAAACAAGCTCCATAAGTAAACCACGCTGCTGAAACTTGAAGTTGAAATAGACGAGGCCACCCCGCACGTGCTAAATCAAGGAATGTCTCGTACAATTTAGAGGCCTTGATATTTGATTTTCAGCTGTTGTCCTTAATGTAGGACCTTTAAATGCCAACACCCCGATAAACTCTGTGAAACCCTAGAAGAGCCATATAGCTCTTCTAGGGCCAGGGTTTCACAGGGCTATTATTCCTGAAATAGCATGCTACCTGAAGCCCAAATAACCTACCTTTGTTGCGTTCCTTGTTATGGTTTCCATATATAGGTCCTTAAAGAGTAGGTTCTTTACGGTCCAAGTAAACCCTTAACCCTACATTCGGCCGACGGAACCCTAAACCCTAAACCCTTGTAGATCTAGAACCCTTACTGA
Organism: Symbiodinium sp. clade A Y106; assembly: GCA_003297005.1. NCBI lineage: Eukaryota > Dinophyceae > Suessiales > Symbiodiniaceae > Symbiodinium > Symbiodinium sp. clade A. Next base: position 34,190 of record BGNK01005467.1, read on the forward strand.
TACGAACTCCCCTAAACCCTCTAAAGTTATCCAATATTCAGAATATAGATCTATAAGGCTTATAAGTAGCCCAATTATAGACTGCTACTGTATGGGGGCTGTACCCAACCTAAATACTAAACCTTAAACCTCAAACCTAAAGGTTTCTGCACCTGCAATTTTTTTAAAAAGGGCCCATAGAAAAAGAAAACAACAACCTAAATAGGGTTTCGGGTTTAGGGGTGGCCCATGCAGGCTCAATCTCAAGGCCTGCGGATTGCGCTGATCACCTCCGGAGGCTTGGTCTTGGGACTTGCTGAGGGTGTGGGGTTCTTTTTTTGAGGGTTCAGCGTTCAGGGTAGTTTAGGGTTTGGGGATTTGGGGGGATACCTCGGTTTCATGTAGGCCCTGGTAGAGGGGTTTGCTAGTCGGGGGGCCGAGGTTAGGGCTGTATATATGACATATGAGTTCTTAAAGCTTTTGGGTTTGAGGGGTTGGGTAGCATGCTTGTTGCTGGCTATTTCCAAGCAGCTTCGGAACCACAAGCTCCCCCTTGTCGGTTTCACATTGCGGTAAGACTACTATGAAGAGAGGAGAAGGGTACTTAATCCACTTAGATTCCAAAAGCCCTTCAAATCTTGATCATGCCTCTGCAAGGCTCAGTGACAATGACACTGACAGACACTATATACCCTAGCTCCCTAACACCCTAAACCCCAAACCCTCTATCTGGGCCAAAAGTTTCTTGCCATCTGGCACCATGGGATCACCTGTAGTACCAAGCCCTGCAAAACAGGAGGATATGACCCCTCAAATACAGGGTCTACCTTAACCCCAAATAACCTAATTACCTTTTTAGGGCCTTATGTGAAGACAATATATTATTGTAGGAAGGGGTTTAAGGTTTAGGGCTTGGTGTTTTGGACGTGTTACTTCACCAAAGTGTAGGGATTGAGAAGCACTGCGAGCAAGGTTGTGCCCTGAAAACCCCATCCTAATATGCGTGCCTAAACAGTCAGCTAATGCTGTTCCGTAGAATTCCTGGGCATATCTCGGAAAATAGGCCTAAAGCCCTAGTCGAATCCTGAAGGCCCTGACACTAAACCTGAAACCCTGGTTATAGAGCCCTCACTCTCGAACCCTCAAAGGGAACCCGATTCTCATCAAGGCCTGGTGAGCACTAAACCCTGAAGCCTTAAACATTGAAGGACCGCTGGACCAAGAGCAGATTAGGCTTGGGGTTTTGGGGTAAGACCAGCAAACTTAGAGCGGATAAGGCCATATGCAGCACCGGCAGGCACCACGGTCCCTTTGGAGTTGAACACCGTTCGTTTCATCGACAACTTCTCCACGGGCACGCGCGGTGCCTTGTGCACACAGGCTCAATCGCCTGTAGAAAGAGTTAGGGTCAGGGATCAGGCTCCACGGGATCATACGTATCTTGGCTGTATGGGGATAGGCTTAGTTGCATGCTTTTTGTATCGTAGGTGTAAGTGAGCGCATGGTTCATGTGTAGTGGCGTTGATTCTCGTGCTTCGGTTGCCGCCTTAGGTTCATTTGACGAAGCCGTAGCAGATGGAGGAAGTAACATCCGCACGATGATGCGTGAAGAACGTACGTAGTTTGGGTCCCTGACAATATAGAAGCCTGCACAGTTAATGGTGTTCCGCAGGGATCCTTGCTACAACTATACCATAATATACCCAAATCTTATTCTAAATATAAAAGCGATATAGTAGCGTCCCCTGCTCTCTGCAGCTTGAAAGCCCCGGACTGGCATGCAGAAAGGAAAGCGATGCAGAACCGGATGTCATAGAATTCGGATCACCTGGACCAACTGTCCCTGAGGGTCCATGTACCCATATATATATATATATATATATGTATATGTTTATATTTACAGTATATACTTGGGCCTTAAAGTACTTCCTATTTAGGTACTTTAGGGCCAAGTAAGTATATACTTTTCGGCTACATGTATAAGCTTAGGGTACGTTCCACTATATAATTACTAGGTAGGAGACGAAGGCATCTCAACCACTATCTCGACTGTGAGAGCTGATGCCTGCCGCTCCTTCAATTTCACGAAGAAGACTGGGAAGCACTATTTCTATGGCGAGAAGAACCTCAGTGACGACGGACGTGCCACCTGAAAGGCCGAGAGCATGGTCAAGACGGTTTAGGGTTTAGGGTTTAGGGGTTTAGGGTTTAGGGTTTAGGGGTTTAGGGTTTAGTGTCGTCTTGCAGTTGCGTGGTGGCGGAGGTCTTCCGGGTGGGGGCATGAACCCAGAGACTCCAATATACTTTAATCAAGGAGCAGGCCTTACATTATAGTAGGATCCCGAATATGATTTCAGGTATATTCCTTAATTAACCGATATTGGAGTCTCTGGGAAGGTGCAAAAGAGCATCTCCAAAACTGACTCGCTCAAGGCATTGAAATTGAAGATGAAGGCGATCAACTACACCACAGAGGATGACGAGACCTGCGTTCTCTCGGCTTTTTTGGGGGACTTACAGAACTACATGAAGGGTCCGACCACAAGGTTGATGCGGTGAAGTTGATGGTTCAAGGTTTAGGGTTAAGGGTTTAAGTTGATGGTTAATCAGGACACTGACGTGGTGCAGGTTTCCCCACGGTTACAAACCTCTTGTAGGAGCCCTCATCGTTCCCGTTAAAGTTACCCTAAACCCTTAACCCTCTTGTAGGAGCCCTCATCGTTCCCGTTAAAGTTGCCCTAAACCCTTAACCCTAAAACCCTAAACCCTTAACCCTTAACCCTAAAGCCCTAAACCCTTAAATGAACTTTAAACCCTGAACCCTAAAGCCCTAAACCCTTAAATGAGCTTGAAACCCTGAACCCTAAAGTTACCCTAAACCCTTAACCCTAAAGCCCTAAACCCTTAAATGAACTTTAAACCCTGAACCCTCAAGTTCCCCTAAACCCTTAACCCTAAAGCCCTAAACCCTTAAATGAACTTTAAACCCTGAACCCTAAAGCCCTAAACCCTTAAATGAACCCTAAAGCCCTAAACCCTTAAATGAACTTGAAACCCTGTAACCCTGAACCTGATTTCCAGACTCGCTGGCCCTTCAATGCCCTAAGCCTCAAGCCTAAACCCCCCCTGAGCCCCCTCTGTTCGAACTCTCTTTGAATGCTTATAGGGTTTAGGGTTTAGGGGTTCAGGGTTTAGGGGTTCAGGGTTTAGGGGTTCAGGGTTTAGGGGTTTAGGGTTTAAGGTTTAGGGTTTGGGTCTACTATAAGGGTTGCAAGTGCTAGACACTTGCACGGCACTCGGATGCTCAATGAGATGTGAAGTCTGCAGCCTTTAGGATGTACTGGACCGTGGCATGTGCTGCGGTCGATCTTTTTCCCCTGGCAGCTACNNNATGATACAAGCATGCTTCTGATGCTTGCATCCCACCCGATCCCCTTGTTCTCAAAAGAAAATTATTCAAAGTCCAGATCCTGCTGTAACTGCTCTGGCTGCTGCAGGTGTTGTTGTTTTTGCCTCAAGAGGATCTAAGCCGTCGGCCTTTCGTCGGCGAGCTGAACGCATGTGTGGATCCTCAACGATCCGCCACACACAGCCCATGCGGTAGAACAGCTCCAGTTCCTTTTGGTNGCTGAACGCATGTGTGGATCCTCAACGATCCGCCACACACAGCCCATGCGGTAGAACAGCTCCAGTTCCTTTTGGTTGCCTATCTTAGTCAGAGGATTGCTCAACTGAGCTTCTGAGTGTACCCATCGGACCTGGAGCTGAGTGCGCTGCTGTGCCTCCTTCAGGCTCAAGAGCTCCAGATTGGCCCTCTTCTCAGCGCCTTTGATGCTGAGCACTTCCGTCTGAAGTTTATCGTAAACNACCCATCGGACCTGGAGCTGAGTGCGCTGCTGTGCCTCCTTCAGGCTCAAGAGCTCCAGATTGGCCCTCTTCTCAGCGCCCTTGATGCTGAGCACTTCCGTCTGAAGTTTATCGTAAACATTACGAGAGTCCGAAATGAGGCAACCTGGCACTTTCCGAACACAACCCTCTGGGTCTCTTGCATCTGCCACATCGTGGAT
>BGNK01005468.1:0-38206 GCA_003297005.1 Symbiodinium sp. clade A Y106
CCGGTTAGGGCTGAGTGGATGGGCTTCTTGCTCTAAGACCAGACCCTGGCTACAAGGATAGGCCGAGTAGGGCCGAGTAGGGCCGGTTAGGGCTGAGTGGGGTTGGGGAGGGGTTGGGCATGCATTGGGATTCAATTAAATTACTCTGACCAGGCCCTGGCTACGAGGATAGGCCAAGTGGGGCCGTGTACGGCCGGTTCGGGCCGAGTGGGGCCGAGTAGGGCTGAGTGGGGTTGGGGAGGGGTGGCTGCAAGGGCCGAGTAGGGCCCAGTAGGGCCGGTTAGGGGAGGGGTTGGGCATGACATTACTCTAAGACTAGGCCCTGGCTACAAGGATAGGCCAAGTTGCGCCGCGTGGCTGGTTCGGGCCGAGTGGGGCCGAGTAGGGCCGGGTGGGGCCGAGTAGGGCCGGTTAGGGCTGAGTGGGGTTGGGGAGGGGTTGGGCATGCATTGGGTTCAATTAAATTACTCTAAGACTAGGCCCTGGCTGCGAGGATAGGCCAAGTGGGGCCGCGCGTGGGGGATGGTTCGGGCCGAGTAGGGCCCAGTGGGGAGGGGTTGGGCATGCATTGGGATTCAATTACATTACTCTAAGACTAGGCCCTGGCTACAAGGATAGGCCAAGTTGCGCCGCGTGGCCGGNGAGGGGTTGGGCATGCATTGGGATTCAATTACATTACTCTAAGACTAGGCCCTGGCTACAAGGATAGGCCAAGTTGCGCCGCGTGGCCGGTTCGGGCCGAGTGGGGCCGAGTAGGGCCGGGTGGGGCCGAGTAGGGTTGGGCATGCATTGGGATTCAATTAAATTGCTCTAAGACTAGGCCTTGGCTGCGAGGATAGGCCAAGTGGGGCCGCGTGGGGCCGGTTCGCCAAGTGGGGCCGAGTGGGGCCCAGTAGGGCCGAGCAGGGCCGGTTAGGGCTGAGTGGGGTTGGGGAGGGGGTTTGGGCATGCATTGGGATTCAATTCAATTACTCTAAGACTAGGCCCTGGCTACAAGGATAGGCCAAGTGGGGCCGCGTGGGGCCGGTTTCGGGAGCAGGGCCGAGTAGGCCGAGTAAGGCCGGTTAGGTAAGACTATGCCCTGGCTACAAGGATAGGCCAAGTGGGGGGCCGAGTAGGGCCGAGTAGGGCCGGTTGGGCTGAGTGGGGTTGGGGAGGGGTTGGGCATGCATTGGGATTCAATTGAATTACTCTGGGACTGCCCTGGCTACAAGGATGGGCCGGTGGCCGAGTGGGGCGGAGTAGGGCGGAGTAGGGCCGGTTAGGGCTGAGTGGGGTTGGGGAGGGGTTGGGCATGCTCGAAGACTAGGCCCTGATAGGTCAAGTGGGGCCGCGTGGTGGGCCGAGTAGGGCGTAGGGCCGAGTAGGGCCGGTTAGGGCTGAGTGGGGTTGGGGAGGGGTTGGGCCTGCATTGGGATTCCTTGGCTACCTGGATAGGCCAAGTGGGGCCGCGTGGGGCCGGGCCGAGTGGGGCCGAGTAGGGCGGAGTAGGGCCGAATAGGTCAATTAAATTACTCTAAGACTAGGCCCTGGCTACAAGGATAGGCCAAATGGGGCCGCGGGGCCGGTTCATGCATTGGGAAACAAGTAAAATAACATAACTCTAAGGCTAGGCGCTGGCTACAAGGATAGGCCAAGTGGGGCGGCGTGGGGCCGGTTCGAGTAGGGCCGGTTAGGGCTGCGTGGGGTTGGGGAGGGGTTGGGCATGCATTGGGATTCAATTAAATTGCTCTAAGACTAGGCCTTGGCTGCGAGGATAGGCCAAGTGGGGCCGGTTCGGGCCGAGTAGGGCGGTTAGGGCTGAGTGGGGTTGGGGAGGATTTAATTGCTCTAGACGAGGCCGAGTGGGGCCGAGTAGGGCCGGTTAGGGCTGAGTGGGGTTGGGGAGGGGTTGGGCATGCATTGGGATTCAATTAAATTACTCTAAGACTAGGCCCTGGCTACAAGGATAGGCCAANGGCCGAGTAGGGCCGGTTAGGGCTGAGTGGGGTTGGGGAGGGGTTGGGCATGCATTGGGATTCAATTAAATTACTCTAAGACTAGGCCCTGGCTACAAGGATAGGCCAAGTGGGGCCGCTTCGGGCGCAGTGAGGCGGAGTAGTGCCGAATAGGGCCGGTTAGGGCTGAGTGCATGCGATGGGCTTCTTGCTCTAAGACCAGACCCTGGCTACAAGGATAGGCCAAGCGTGGGGCCGGTTCGGGCCGAGTCGGGGTAGGGCCGGGTTGGAGGGGTTAAATTACTCTAAGACTAGGCCCTGGCTACGAGGATAGGCCAAGTGGGGCCGCGTACTGCCGGTTCCTGCCGAGTGGGGCCGAGTAGGGCTGAGTGGGGTTGGGGAGGGGTGGGCGGGATTCAACCACACCACTCTAAGACCAAACCCTGCAAAAAAATACAAGGATAGGCCAAGTGGGGCCGCGTGGGGCCGGTTCGGGCCGAGTGGGGCCGAGTAGGGCCGAGTAGGGCCGAGCAGGGCCGGTTAGGGCTGAGTGGGATTGGGGAGGGGTTGGGCATGCATTGGGATTCAATTCAATTACTCTAAGACTAGGCCCTGGCTACAAGGATAAGCCAAGTCGGCGGAGTAGGGCCGAGCAGGGCCGGTAGGGCTGAGTGGGGTTGGGGAGGGATTGGGATGCAAGAGGCCCTGGCTACAAGGATAGGCCAAGTCAGGCCCGATAGGCCAAGTGGGGCCGCGTGGGGCCGGTTCGGGCCGAGTTAGGGCTGAGTGGGGTTGGGGAGGGGTTGGGCATGCATTGGGATTCAATTAAAATATTCTAAGACAGGCCCTGGCTACAAGGGGGCCGTGTGGGGCCGGTTCGGGCCGCGTGGGGCCGGTTTGGTTCGAGTGGGTGGCCCTGGCTACAAGGATAGGCCAAGTGGGGCCGAGTAGGGCCGGTTAGGGCTGAGTGGGGGGTGTGGGATGCAGTGGGATTCAATTAAAGTACTTTCAACTAGGCACTGGCTACAAGGACAGGCCAAGTGGGGCCGCGTGGGGCCGGTTCGGGCCGAGTGGGGCCGAGTAGGGCCGGGCTGGGGAAGGGTTGGGCATGCACGGGGATTCAATAAAATTACTCTAAGACTACGAATTACTCTAAGACTAGGCCCTGGCTACAAGGATAGGCCAAGTGGGGCCCCACGGCCGAGTAGGGCCGAGTAGGGCCGAGTAGGGCGGTTAGGGCTGAGTGTTGGGCATGCATTGGGATTCAATTACATTGCTCCAAGACTGGGCCCTGGCTGCAAGGAAAGTGGGGCCGGTTCGGGCCGAGTACGGCCGAGTAGGGCCGGTTAGGGTTGAGTGGGGCTGGGGAGGGGTTGGACATGCATTGGGAAAAATTACTCTGAAACAACCGAGTAGGGCCGGTTAGGGCTGAGTGGGGCTGGGGAAGGGTTGGGCATGCATTGGGATTCAGTAAAATTACTCTAAGACTACGAATTTCCACTAAAGCATTGGGATTCAATTAAATTTACTCGGAAACAACCCGAGTAGGCGGTTAGGGCTGAGTGGGGCTGGGGAAGGGTTGGGCATGCATTGGGATTCAATTAAATTACTCTAAGACTACGAATTTCTACTAAAGCCTATGCAAATTAGTCTTACTAGACCTAGCGACAAGAATAGGCCGAGTGGGGCCGCGTGGGGCCGAGGTAAGGTTGCGTGGGGCGGAGTGGGGTTGAGTAGGGTTGAGTATCATGGAACTGACGCCCAAGCAAGTCTAGGCCGCGTGGGGCCGNGGGGTTGAGTAGGGTTGAGTATCATGGAACTGACGCCGAAGCTAGTCTAACTTCTGGGCGCCGCCCCAGCGGGGTCGGCGGATACCTATGCATACACATACAAACCTACACATACGTACATGCAGGGCATGCATTGGGATTGAAGTGGGGCCGGTTCGGTCCGCGTGGGGCCGAGGTAAGGTTGCAGTGGGGCGGAGTGGGGTTGAGTAGGGTTGAGTATCATGGAACTGACGCCGAAGCTAGTCTAACTTCTGGGCGCCGCCCCAGCGGGGTCGGCGGATACATATGCATACACATACAAACGTACACATACGTACATGCAGTGCATGCATACATACATACATGCGCACGAACGCACGCAGACACAGACACACAGACACACAGACACACAGACACACGGACGCACAGACGCACAGACGCACAGACGCACAGACGCACAGACACACACAGAGACACACAGAGACACACACAGACACACACACAGACACACACACAGACACACACACACACAGACACACACAGACACGCACAGAGACACACAGAGACACACAGAGACACACAGAGACACACAGGGACACACAGAGACACACAGAGACACACAGAGACACACAGAGACACACAGAGACACACAGAGACACACAGAGACACACAGAGACACACAGAGACACACAGAGACACACAGAGACACACAGAGACACACAGAGACACACAGAGACACACAGAGACACACAGAGACACAGACAGACGCAATGACTACCTGAGGACGGGCATTGCTGTGGCCCGAGATGTCGTTGCTATCGCTCTGGTCGTGCCAGCTCGTGCGACACTGCCTTTGTTCTGAAAGACCCCCGAGCAGCAAAGCACTGCTCAGGCCCTGTGGGGCAACTTGAAGATCCGAGAGCAGTCCGAGAAGGACAAGCTGAGGGAGACGGAGCCCCTCAGCAAGGCCTGGAAAAGCCTCGGCATGTTGAGAGGTGCCACACCCCTCAGCCAGGAGCCTTCGCGAGTCTGATCGAATGAAGATTGTTCACGCCTTGCCATGCGGAGCAAAAAATGGATGACACCGTTTGAAACCTTGCAGGAGCATTGCACGCTTTCATCAGCAGCACAGCACCCGCAATGTTCGTGTGAGGCAGCCGTACGCGCTGTCACAAGCTTTTGAGCTGCCCCCGATCGAGGGCGGGACCCGCAACATGACCAGGCCCCTTCCCAAACAGTTGCCCCTTTTGAGGACACAAAGACTGGTGCTGGTCCTTTCCCTTTGCTTCTGCCGAGGCCAGCCAGGGGTTGGAAGCTGTATGTTTGCGATTTGGTTCGATGCGAGTCGACCTGTGATGGAAGCTGTGGGCATTGGGAGGGGGGGGGGGCGGGTCGCATCAAGCCCAAACCATGATAGTCGTCCAGAGTCCAGAGCCCGGTTTGCAACAGCGCACGCAACAATGAAGACGACAACTCCAGGGCAATTAAAAGCCCACGTGTTCTCCAGGAATTACTCATTCAGATGGCATGCTTGGCCTATGGCTTAGGACCTGAGGACTTGGGTTTTGTGCATGTTCTTCTAAAGCACATGGTTCAGGGTGAAAGAGTTCAAGGCGTCGCTCACCTGTTAGATTCAGACACCGAAGTCCAGGTATCCGGAGTTCGTTCATAGAAGGATATTTGATGAGCTGGGCCTTCATTTGCAAGGCTTGCTGCTTCCGTGCCGAGGCAACCTCAGTCCAGGCCGTTCGTGTGGACATGTGCCTTCCTTCATTTGGGCTCATAGTCGCTGACTTTACTCGTAGCAGGTCCAAGGTCGATGTTGGCCGGAGGCCTTGATCGGGGTGGCCTTCCTGCTCTGTTGCCTCTCCGTGGAGCAACTTGGCTCAAAGGGTGAGTTCATCCCTTCCTGGCAGCGTTTTTGGACAAGGCACGCTGCCACCGTGAAGGCCACTGGAGCGAGGATTTCCTAAGGGCGATGATTTGCATCAGCTTTGGGCCTTATTCGAGGGTTTCAGTTTCGTTTCGATTGTTGACTTGGTATGTCTTCAGTTCCGCTTCTGGTGCGGGAGGCACGCGAGTTGCTTGCTGACCGATGGTCAATATCACCTGGAGGCCACCGGACTGTTCGAGTGTGCTCAATCCCATCAGGCTACACACAGCAGAGCAGGCAGCGAGAGGCCGAGAGGCCGAGAGTTTGAAAGCCCTTGAAAACCCTGAGGACTGCTGAGTCCACCGGCCTTGCTCGAGGACCTGGCTGGAGGCCAACGCACGGCGTCGTTGAAGCGTGACACGCTGCGTGACGCTCCGTCGCGAGGTTTCGGACCCCTCCACAGCGCCTATCATGCCAAAGATGCGCAGTGTGCTCGGGATAGGAAGGGATGCCTTCAAAAGGCAGTGGAAAAAGACAGACCGAGAGACCAAGTTTCAGAACCAAGGGGGGTGCTGCTTCAGCTGGTGATGGCGCTGCCGGTGGTCTTCTTCTCAGAGGGCTTCGTCACCGAAGTGGCAGTTTCATTCCGAGAGACGCTGCAAGGTCTGGGCACACCTTGGAGCTACCGCCAGGTTGGACGAGCAATGAAGGAAAGCGTCGGCCCACTCTTAAATGATGCGCTGGCTCTCAAGCGCATCCTGCAGCTTGAAATATGCCAAGCAACACCCATTCGAAGTAACCACTTTGCAATCCATCACCACTGCATCACTACACTACCCTGAGTAATGTGCACGACGAGGTGGCTTTTGCCTTTCGAACTTTTTCCAGCGTGACATTCTCACTTGATGTGAAAGAGACGGCAAGCGAGCCCTGCTCGCCATGGGCGATGACCAGGGCCCAGCCCAGGCTCTGTGGGTGCAGTTTAGGACCACGTCCAAGCAGGCGCGGTGTTCTGATTTTGTTTCAGCTGCAAACTGCGGATGAAGTGTCCTGCTAAGGTTCCCGTGGACGGGTTTTCAGACATCGGTCGATGGCTTCGTGCCGTGAAGGCAGCCTTTGCGCCAGGTCTTGAGAAGGTCTCTGTCGGACGCTTAGAGCTCTACAGCCTACGCGACAGTGGCAATCTCCCAGAGATCGTGGCCGACGGCAACCTGGAGTTGCTGACAAGCGGCAAAAAGATCTCCAAGCTGATCTCTTTGGGGCGAGGTCTCAGAGAAAACGACGCATTCCAGCTGAGGGTAAGAAGCCAGGACAAGTCTGAACCAGATGCTTGGAGTGGCAACAAGGAGCTGGCTATGGCTGCCGAAGAAGCGGCTGCTGCTGCCGCACGTCTGCACTCCAATGACTCCAATGGAGCTGCTTCTCCAGGCAGCGGGCATGCAGGATACTGGTGCGAAGCGTGCAATGCCCACTGTTCCTCGGCGACGGCGTGGAAGCAGCACTACGCCAGCAAGCATCATCAACGCAGACGAAGACTTCTTGCAGAAGGCTCCGGCGGTTGGGGCACGGAGGCCCAGGCCCCGTCAGGGCCAGCGGATTCTGCGAATCCTTGGTCACGGGGCATGTCGGCGCTAGCGCAGTTTCCTTGCCGCCGGGCCGGCACCCTGGACGTTTCTACAAAGTTCTTTGATCTGTCCGAATCCGAGAAGGAGCTTCTGAAGCTGCATCTTGCCAAGAAGCCCGTTGTAGCGATTGTAGCAGGCTGTGGCAGTAGCACAATGTTCGGCTTGCTCACACATCGTAGGAATTAAGGTGGGGACCAAGACGCCGAACTTCTGCCACATCCTCCCGTAGCTCATGTATGCCGCTTGTCGGAGTCATAGTCGTAAACACCTTTTCTCAGGTACCTCGTCAGCAGTTTCAACGGCGAGGAGGAGCTTCTCAAGGCTTTCAATGTCCTGTTGCAACTCTCTGCCGATCACTTACGAATAAAGGAGGTCTTTGAGACCATCGAAGTTTGGAAGAAGGTGGTTTCACACCTACAACGCTGTAACGCTATGCGGAAAGAGCGTGGTTTGCCCGTCCTCGACCGCATCTACGATGTAGCAAGCGGACATGGGCTGTTGGCTGTTCTGCTGGCATACCGATTCCCGCACACGGAAGTGATTGCCCTCGATCTAGAGAAAAGAGCTGGTTTTGAGCACTATGTAGAGGCTGTGAACAGCTTTGGCTCGTGTGTGGAGGGCAAGAAGACTTGTTTGGCCAATCTGTCGTTTGTAGTCGGCAAATTCGAGGATCTCAGTGAAGGCTCCGCCAGTGGGATTGCATACGTTTGCGTGCACGGCTGCAACGAGCTGAATTTTGCAGTGCTTCGGCGGGCAAAGGAGAAACTTGCCGCCTGGCTGGTGGTGCCGTGCTGCATACGGGATGGCCTTACTGACATTTGTGTTCGATGTGCTGGCACTGAGCAGGGAGATGACTCCCGACATGCGATAATGTGCGGAATCATGGGTGTGCAGCACCAGGCAAGTGCCATAGTGGCTGTCGATCGTCGCATCACCAACCGCCACCTTGTCGTTGAAGGGGATGCAGCAGTATGAGGGCAGTCTCTCACCCGGCCTTCGTCGAACTACCGCCTTGCGCTCTCAGTCTCCATGGCGGAAAAGAGTGCAGCACGGAGAGCTCACAAAAAGCTCGCATTGCGGGCTTGGGCACGCAGTCGCAGGCTAGCTCTCGAGATGCTCAAGTGGATGGATGGTGCAGAGGCCAGCGAATCATGCCGTGGCAACGTTGTTGCGAGAGGAAGCAAAGTGGAGACAGGCTTCAGTGGCATCCTCCAGTGGCCCAGGCCCGCAAGTTTTTGAGATTCAATGATCTCGACAGATGTGGTCCTGTTAGGGCGATGGAATCGAAGTTTCGAGGCGGGGAAGCCGGGAAGGATAGCGGGCGGGGCCCAGGCTGCCAGGTCGCAACCAACCGGTCGACGCATACTTGCAGACCGGGAGCATGCCTGTCATTTTGCACTGGTGGTCATGAGTCATGAGACGATGCACGGTTCGCTTCGAAAGACGACTTTACTCCGACGATCTCATATGCTTGAGTCGGTGGTGAGGTTACCTGGCCAAAGATGAGAAGGATATACTTTGTGACGATTTTGGCGGTCAGCTGTCAACTGTCGCGGCAGCACGGAACAAAACACAACCATAGTTGTTGCAGCGACAACAACGGGAGCCCTTCGCATCCGACGTTTGGATTGCTGATTCGTTTTGTTGTCATGCCATCGCCCCGGACGGCGGGCGGAGGAGGAGGGNGGGGGGGGGGGGGGGCAGGACCTTGCTGTCAGGCACCAGCCTCCGCACATCCCTGGCGGGTGGAGCCTCAGCCCGAGGTCAAAGAGACTTGGACGGCTCTCTCGTGGCTGGTGGCACTGGTGGCTGGGATTTTCTGTTTCGCCCAGGCCTGGATGGGAGATTCTCATGGCGTGTCCCTCGGTGCCGAAGTGTGAGGTGCAGCATGTCGTGTTCGGCATGCTCAGGTGGAGCTGCAGCCTCCTCCTCATCAGCTGCCGCTGGCTCGCCCTGCAGTGCGACGGATCACATTTTACAGCTGTGCTCCAGTGCGGGAGGCCACGATCCCCATCAGCGCCGAGGCCGGTGCGCGGGAATTCAGCGAGGTTGAGTCCACCGCTCCGGCTTTGCCTGAGAGTTCAGGACGTAAGGAGCCATGGCCTTGACTCCAAGCTGTGGGTTCGGCCCTCGGCCCCGGCGCTTTTCAGCATTGCTAAGCTGCCCTGCCTGCAGCCTGCAGATTCGAACTTTGGGCAGCGCAGACTGTCTTTAGCCATGTGTACTTACACAACAGCCTTACAGCTTAGACTTACGACCGGGACTCCAGTACAGCCGTGTTTTTTCTTTGCCATGTTTCGTGCCCGGCCGCTGGTGTGGGCACATCGCGGCGCGTCCAAGACATGTCCAGAGAACACCTTGGCCGCGTTCCGCGCAGGTTTTTAAATCTAGCCAACAGCCTCTTAATAATCAAGTCTGAACAGACGCAGCCCGAATGCCTTATGTGCTGTTTGCCTCGCAGAAGCATCACTGCTGCAGTTCCAGTTTGGGAGGATTGGCTGCTGGAGCAGATGGGGTCGAACTTGATGTTCACCCTACACTGGATGGACACGTGGTGGTGATCCATGACGCCACGCAGGACAGCATGTGGTGTATGCATGGTCTCAGACGCCTACAGTAATAATGCACCCGGAAGCACACGTGTGCCAAGCCCCTGGAAGCGAGGACCGAACAACTGAGGGAAGGGGTTTGATTTGCCAAGCGCCGCTGGAAGAAATCCGGCGGCTTGATGCTGGCTCCAAGCACTCCGCAGCCTTCCGGGGAGAGCAGGTGCCCCTTCTGGACGAGGCAGCCGAGATGCCGAAGACAGTGTTTGCCGATAACGGCAGGTTTAATTCTGCACCTGGCCCCTTGAAGTTTACGCTTTCCCTGTCGCACCATGAGAAAGTCCCTGCACGGTGAGGTCCTTGACTTGGCCATGAACTGGCCCCAGGGTCGCAGGAAAGTTCTCATCGAGCTGAAAGGTGGGTTTTCCGGCGTGCCGGAGTGGGTTCAGGCAACACTACGCCGCGTGGGATTGCTAAAGAAGGAGCCTGAACCGTCCTACCCGAATTTGGCACGGTTGGTCGCGGAGGCTTTGGCTCCATATTCGCAGCAAGTCGAGGAAGGCTTCATCATAGCACAGTCCTTCCATCAACCGTATCTACATGAGTTGCGACATTTGCTGCCCTCTCTGCCAGTCATGTACTTGTCGCTGAGCTCGGCAACTGGAATGCTGGAGAAGGAAAATCTACAGCATGTTGGACTTGGCTTTGCCGGTGTGGCTGTGAGACATTCTTCGCTAACTGCATCTGCGCTTCAGCGGCTGCATGTGGCGCAGGGGCAGGTCTTCGTTTGGACTGTCGATGCTGTCGACGATATAGAAGCGGCAGTTGCCATTGGGGTGGACGGGATCATCACTAACTATCCCGACAGAGCTGTGGCGATCCTTGCAGGTAGTCTTCCTCCGCGCAAGCGTAGCTTGGCTGCAGCGGTCTATTCGACTCGGCCTCAAGTGTCACCCCAACTCCAACGCCTTCATGCCTGCATGGCTCAGGACGGCGCCTGTGCTGCGGCCGGAGACAATAGGCAATCGCAAACTGGCAAGCCTTCTGTCGCGGTTCGTTGGCGCCGTGAATTGAAGGTATTTGGTGGCAATCGGTTCTAAGCTGTGCTTCATGTCCTGTACAGCTCGCAAGGGCCAAAGAGCCTGCGAGCTTCGAAGTGACGGCCGCTTTGTGGTAAACGGCTCGTCCCGAACACGAAGCCAAGCTAAAATGCTGTACCACTTCATACTTGGCAGTGCGCGGCAGGTCGGAAGCCCGAAGAATCTAAGAAGTCCAGACACCAAAGCCCTAAGCTTCAAACGGAAACCGCCAGACTCGAAGTCGGCCCAAGGACCCCCCTTTGAGCATCGCGTCTCTGCTGCAGCGGCATGCCTGAGTTCTCAGCGTGGTAGCTCCTGCGGGAAACTGTGAGTTCTTGTGCCTCCTTGTGGCATGTTCCTGCTACAGACACAGACACTGATGTCATGCCACCTCGCGCCATCCAATACAGCTAGTCCTTGAATGATGTTTCACGAGATTGGCCCAGGTTTGGCGTGTGCAGCAGCTGGTGAGAGGGAGTTACGAACCGCTCAAAACAGTGGCTCGACTTCCACGACCTTGTCATCACTGAAACGTCTTTGTTGGCACGTGAACCAGCACCACATTGTCTGCAAGGTTTGGGAGCTCAGCCGGGAGCTGACATTGCTCTCCCAAAGTCGCGGCCTTGGGGTGCATCTACGCAGCAAAGCCTTTTCATGGTCCTTCACATGTAGCGAAGGAGATCCCTTAGCATTTTTGGCGGCCGAGTTAGTCAGTCTAACCCCAAGAAGCACGGGAGCCTTGCCGATCCGAAGCAAGACCACACGCACACACATCCCTGCAGGCTTGGTGCTTTTTCTGACGACCTTGGACTTGCAACGGGCCCGGTGAGCTTTGGGACCCGGCTCCAATCCAAGAGCTTTCTCGCCGAGGCGTCGCTCGCTGAATCGTCCAGGAGAGGGAAGAAACAGGGTGGATGTAGGTGATTTGGGTTGCATTGAATTCGTTGCAGCAACGCAGAAACATTTCTGGAGTTATTTCTCCGGCCAGCATTCTTGCCAACTTTCACGACAGGACCGCAGTTTCGACTCGCCGATGTGCCGGTCCATTCTGGATGCTGTTCGGTCCTCAAACGTAGTAGAGAGTGGGTGTCGATCGGCATTGTCTTACACTCAGTAGAAGATAGCTCTGCTCAACGGTCTTCTTCGTCCCACAACTGCAGAGCTGCAGCTGCGCTTCGTTGATTCGTGGTGCCAGGCGAGCGCTACCGAATCCTCAGTGGGCTTTTGGAGCGACTGCGTCAGGAGCACTGGGATCGCTGCATACCGCTAGACAGCTGGAGTCAGCCGGGAATTCGTGCGAACCAGGTGGTAGTGGCAACGAGTGCGTTGGCATGCTGGTAACACTGGCCCCACTGCAAGCAGAATCGGTGTGAAAGTGGTGTGGTAGTGCCGGTGAGGATCTTGGGAAGACGAAGCTAGTGTACGTTGAGGTAGGCGTTGTCCTGTTCTTATGAACCTTTCGCGCTTGCAGACATGCTCTGTTGCTAGAAGATGCTAGAAGCAGCAGGGTTTGAAGTTCACTTTGTCCTTCAAGACTGGGCCGCGGTTGAAGGGAGATTCCCTGAGGCAGATGGGCTGACGGCACTCTTTCTGCTGCGTGCGGGGGCCGAGTTATTAGGCTTCCGGAGTTGAGTGCTCAGCCATCCAGAGCACTGGCAAATTACATCTGCAGGGTTTTCAGGCGGCTCAAGGTGCAGAAGAGGGCAGGCACTCATCATGAGAAGTGCTGACGAAAACGCAAAAGCACTGCGAACGGAGCTGCGGCGGATGACGAACCTGCCAAGGGGATGCAGCAGACGAAATTTCGGAAAGAAGAGATGGCAGGGTGAGCCATCGATCAGCCTTGAAGCAGCGCGTGCCGCCGCTGGACTCAAAACAGAACTGGAAGCATACTCATTCGCGCCACAATATTTTCATCTTGACTTCAGAGACGGCATGAATACCGGAAAAGGGGGAACTATTGTAAGGTGCGCGCACGGTGCCGATTGCACGCGGGGCTGCGGTTGTCGCGAGGGGAGCCGCAACCCAGACAACGTTCGATGCCCGGCCTGCGGCCACACGTGGTTGACGTTCTTCGACGATGATTTCTTCAACTGTGTCCAGTGTGGACGGATTCGATTCGAGTGTCCCCAGTGTCGAACTCAGTCGGAGGCGAGCCGAAACTACTGCAGGTATTGCTTGTCAGGCTGCTATGACCGCACCATTGTGATCTCCTTGGTCGTGCAGCAGCTGCAAGACTGCAGCGGTCTACTCGTCAAGTGTGTCACGCTTGGTGGCGAAGAGATCTTAGTGACCACATTGGTTGAGGAGGACACAGTCGGTGACTTCCGCCCGAAAGCAGTTGAAGCCGTGCTTGCTGCCTGTGGCTTCAAGCAGGGGGAGGATGGCGAGTTTTGTCCAGACGAGCAGCTTCGTGAGTGGGAGCGCTGGCACGACGTGTACAGCAGGGTCAGGCCGAGGCACGCCCAAAGGGAACCAGCAGTTCAAGTCGTTCTTCTCGCCAGCGGCCAGCCGTTGAATGATGTTTTGCAGCTTTCCAGTTTGGTTAGTTCAGTTGATTTTGATAAAGCACTTCCGGCCCTGGGATGCTCCTAGGCTGCTCCCGCTCCTTGCGGCATGTATAGTTGTAGCTCACTTCACATCATAAAACATTGCCTGGCATCTCTTGTTACAGTAACTGTGTTGGTCGAAGCTAGTTGGTGCACGACATACTATATATCACCATCGCTGATCGGTGCTATCAGGACTGATATAAAGGCTGTGGCCTATGAAAGCAAGCATGGCTTGCCGACGAATCACTTAGAGCCAGGCTCCTCGTGGCTGTGTGCTGCGAGATCGGATGTTAGTTTCCCGCCAGGATGTGTAGAGGACATCAAGCTCAAGGAGTAAAGCTTCGCAAAAAGTGGTGGGCCAGTGGTGGTTAATTTTGCTGTGCCCGATTGGATTCATTGCACCCAGGTACTGTGCTAGAATAAAAGGTCTCCGTTGTCCAGCACATGCCCATAAGTCTTCTGTCCGTCGATGTGCTGCTCAGAACGTATTCTCAAGCTTGGAGACGGTGAACATAGAGCCCTGCAAATTCAGACTTGCAGCCGTATACTGTCGCCTTGACCTAACCACTTCACTAGCGCCTGAAGTTACACTGTTATATAGATAGGTGTATGCATATCTATTTATCTATCTGCCTACCTACTTACCTATCTACCTGTCTACGTATCTACCTATCTATCTATCTATCTATGTCCTTGCGAGTCACAGCCGCGCGCTGGTCAGATGCGAGGCACTTGCGGCAGGCTGCTCGGTGTGACCAGGAGCCCAAAGTACAGTTCGCAGTGTTTGGGCCTGTGTGTGGGCTCGTGTGTTCCGTTTCTTTGCTCGGAGCTGTTTTCCGTTTTGCCTGAGGGTCCGAAACCTCTGTCTCTTCTGATTGTGCTTTGAGTTGGGGTTCTTGCGGCAGCCGTATCACAAAACCTTTGTTTCTGTCACAGTTCTGTGCGCCGCAGAGAGCCTGAAGCATCAGACGAAGAAGTGGTTTCAGCAAGAAGGGGTCCTAGAGAGACCCCAAATTGAATGAAGTAGCAGGCCCCAAATACGGACTCCTAAGCTGTGTCCCTTTGGTTTCCGGAAACACGCAAATAGAGGTTGGATGGAAAGGAATGAAATCCGGAACTTCACGACCAATTCAGCAAGAAGCCTCACGGGTACTCGCACTGTGGCTGTGGACACCGAATGGAAGGCAAGAAGGAAGGCGTTGTAGATGAGGAAACTTACATCGTGTGAAGTTCGAGTTCATCAGCTCTCATCCTTCACTAAGGGCCTTATTGAGTCCATTGCTAAGAGACACCGGTGTCCTCCCGGTAGACGAGGTCTTTTGTCTGGTTCCTCAGCATCGGGGCCTCGTTGCGGGCATGCAGCAGCGGGGCTTCGGTACAAGACGCAGCATGGCGGCGCTGTCGAGACGGTGGTGGCGAGCTTCTGTTTGCAAGGCTACAGTTCGGGTACACGGCTGCCGGGCAAGAGTTCTTTGCAGGTCTCGAGGTTCTGGACCTCCCTGACTCGGCTGACGGTGCCGGGGATGATGGCAACAATGGCGACGGACTCTTCGACAGGGCCTGTGTTCCGGCAAAGTGTGCAGGTGTCGAGAAGATTGCGGCAACGCCTTGTGCAGCTATCAAAGGCTGGCTAATCCGATCCTTGCTCGACGAGCATGGAAAGGCATACAAGGATACCGGAGATCTTGGAATTGATCATGTATTCACGACTGTGCTTCGTGAGCACAGGTGGTTGGTCAACGGGGTAGAGCCCGGTGAGCCAGCTGCAAGTACATCTGCCGTTCACAGTTTTCCTATACCAGCACGAATGGATGGGGAAAGTTCTGCATCATTTGTCAAGGTGGCCGTGCTCAGCCACCACGCCCCACTGGCTAACGTGTTTGCTGAGCACATCGATCATTATGCGATGAGGGCAGGACTTGAGCCTTTTGACTACGCTTACTTTTCGGTTTGTTATCTTTGTCGGGAAACTTCTGGGTGTGAGGACCGAAAGGTACCTAGCCGAGCCGATGCTCTCTGCGAGTATTTCCATTCCTCAGATGTCAGCTTCCAGCAGTTCTATGAGGTCGCCGACGACGTGGTTCACAGAACGGGCAATTCGGACATGCTTGTTTGCTACGGGCTGGCCTTTTGCCACTTTATGTTCAGCCTTTCGCCGAAGCTTCCTAGATTGCAGTTTCTCGGCATGAACCCATTGCAGAGTGCCCCGGCGAGCCTGTCCGGCATGCTGTTGCTCGATTTGGCACGACGGGCCGATCAAGGGGATGCGATTTTTTGCACCAGCACGGTGACCTGGAACTTGCTGGCATATCACTTAGGCCCAGCGGCCTCTCAGGTCGCTTCTCTGACGCTTTTCAGGGCCACACTCACCAGTGATGCTTTGAAGGCCAGTTGGGAGCTGAATCGGAAGGTGCTACTTGCATCCAGCTTCCTGATGCAAGTATCTGCGGTGTACCTTGCCATGAGGTCCGCACTATTACAGGTATCGGGGTTTGAATTTGTCGAGCAAACCCACAACACACCTTGGAGCTTCGCGACTTTCGAGGATGTTCAGAATATGTTGGACCACTTTTGTGCGATTTATTTTCCTGAACACCCCTACAAGAACTACTTCAATGACATGTACGCGATGCTGCTGCCCATTTTCACGCCGACTCTGGAATTTCTGGCCCACATTTGGCAGCAACTTCACGACATGGAGGAAAGTGGAGTCTACGATGGTTGGTTTAGTCGGGCGATCCCACGAATACGATTGAGGCCTGCAGACGACGACGACCCTTTGCCGCCCTTTGATCTTGGCAGCAACGGTCTGCAAAAGGTCCTCAAGTGGACTGCAGCAGCCGATTATTTTCATTTCCCTGGCGTGATGACCTTTAATGGCCTTGCCGACTTGACCAGTGCCATGTCAAATTCGATGTCTGTGTAAGAGGCTTAGAGACAACAGGCTAAGCATGTGCTAGCCGTGACGAATCAAGATGAACTTCTCATCACCCATATCGAGATAAGATGTTATCGGATTCGGGACTGGCCCGATTGTTCCCTATTTGCTGTGATGAATGCGAGGCAAGCTGCGATCTCAAGACTTGCAGTCCAGCCTGGAAGATGCCCGCTTCAAGATGCTGCAGCATGTGCAGTCACGCCGCGAAGATGTCCCCAGCAAGCATTCGGGGGAGTCTTATGCACGAGTCAGTGTCACCCGAGCCTCACCCCAGCATGCTTGCAAGACTTGCAATGCTTCTCCATCGTTGGGCAGGCCAATGTGTCTTTTTGGCTGTTGCAGGTTAAAGCTGTCTGAGGATTATTCTGAAGACAGGCTTTTTCATTGCGGGGGTCATGGAGGGGCAAGTGGGGCGAGTACGGAAGTGGGGCAATGGCAAGTGGGGTACCGGCTGTAGATTCCGATTAACTACTAGTTACTAGTTGCTAGTTACTAGTATGCAACGGCAGAGAGAGAGAGAGAGAGTAGGGGGTCTACCCCTGCACCATAGCCCTGGCGAAAGAAAGAGAGAGAGAGAGAGAGATATGAGGGTAGCTCCCTCTTCCTCTACCCTCGCCAAAGAAAGAGAGTTCTTAGGTACTAGTCTTGAACAAGTTATTCTTCTTGCTTGAGCTCAGGCATTGCGCAAATGTGGGCAAGTCCTGGATCATTTGTCTGCAAGAGCGGTGAAAAGAGAGAACAGCGCGCTTCCGTCATGGATCTGCGATTGGAGCAGTCGTTGGAAGATTGTACAGTAGTTCTGTGTTATCCTTGTGTAACCCTGGAGTGTAGTGTAGTCAGTTATTGCACGACTGTTCATAAAATCATGATTCGAGCGCTGGCCCCGTTTCAAGCTCTGCGATTCCAGCGCTTACCATTCACGCCACCGCTTGGAGCATCGCCGATTAAAGTACCAAACGATACGAAACCTGATCATTGGCGATTCAGACAGGGTGCCGGTTCGAGCTCTCAGCACTAATTTGCCCACCAACCCCGTGGATGTTTGCGGTTGCAGGGGTCTTCGGCTTAGGGTTACAACCCCTCGCGCAGCGGCGCATATCCCACGTTCCACATAGGTCCAGCACCTGACAGAGCGTAGTGCAGGCACTACATAGATGTGGAAACTTCAACCGTGCATTTGATGCTGAGGATCCCGCAATGTCAGAGGTTTAGGGGGGTTACCCAGTCAGCACACTTCTCCTTCATGACGGGTTTCATTCGTGATATCGTGAAAGTTTACATTGAAGGCGTGCATAAATCGCTTCAATCCATGAGTCCGATGCTGACGCGACGGTGTTTTGTTGCACAAATCGTCCGCGCTCGGATTCGGCACTGCGGGGAAAAGCCTGTCTTTCCAGCAACCCATGTAAGATTCGGCGTGAGGTCTTCCGTGGCTGCATGCCTACCTCGTGGAGAACCAGCCGAAGGAGGGACCAAATCGAAGACTCTGTCAAATGCGAGCTCCATGCGAATTTCTTGCATGTTGCGGGGTCCCGAACCCAACACTCTACTAGATGGGATTCCTTCTGCCACGCTGCTTCGCTGCTGTCTCGAGCTGTGCAGCTAACAGTCAATTCGGCGTCGTGTATTGCTTTCATCGCTCTCACCATCATGGCTTCTCAAGGTGCCCTGGCTGCCACAGGACTAGCTGGTGGAATCGGTCCGGTCAGCCGTTGAAAGCAAAGTTGGATCCAGGTGCAACTCTTCAGAACTACAACAACGAGCTGGTGAAGTCCATCGAGGAGAAGTGCCTTTTGTCGTAGCCGGGACTGAGCTGAATATGTGGCACATTGTGGAACCAAGGCCCTACGAGGCTTTGATGCTGTCACACGAATCATGGCAGGGTGATGCTGGAACGATGGGTGGCCGGAGCCCGACCTAGGTGGCCGGTAGAGCTGCCGTCCAGGACTTGCGAGAGAAGCGCGAGGAGCTCAACCGCCAAATCCTGAAGGAGGAGGAGGCCTTTCCAGGGCTGCAGACTCTGCTGTGTTGGTGCTTCGCCCGATTAAGTTGATTTCGACCGTACAGGACAAGGCCAAGATCCAAAAGGACACTGGTTGCTGCTTTTCTCGTAAGTGGCGAAGATGCTACAGTGACTTGTGGCTGGTTACTGGGCGGGCTGCTGGGTTCATTGAGGGCAAGAGCCTGCCACTGCAAAGCGAGCCGACTGCCCGACGCCATGCGACCTTTGCGGGACACCAGGGTTTAAAGCTGATGATTCGGATTCCGATGCAGGAGCTCTCCATCCTCACGGACCGCCTGCAGAAGATCAATGAGAGTTTGGTACGGAAGACCCAGGCCAGAAATGAGTATGACAAGACCATCCAGGACACGCCCTGGCCCATGAAGATGTTACTAATGAAGCGCAGGAAGGGTGGACACAAGCCGTCATCATTTGTGCTTGTGCATTTGCATGCCTCCAGTGTTGAGCTTGACCAGCGTCAGTTCGGTTTGTAACGTTCTTTTTGATTAACATTCTGTGCAGAGAGATGATGAAGATAGCATGCAGGAGACGGAAGCAGCATACATGAAGATCCTCGAGTCCTCGCAGACGCTGCTGCACGCTGTGGCCCTAGCCAAAACCCTTTGTACGTATCGTGCATGAAGAGCGGACATGCCCGTCAATGCCCGAGATCCACATGGAAGCAGGATTTGCAGGAAAAATCAGCTGTCAAGTCGAACTTAAACCAAACTCGTTGGTGTTGCTTTCTCCAGGTGCTGAAACGCGAAACCGCGACCAGGCCGCAGTATGGTGAAACATGCCAGCAGAATTACATGGGATGGCACGATTAAAGTCGACATGGCCTGGGCCAAGGTGAACCTGACGAAGAAGAAGTCGGGCTCGGACTGAGCACCGTGTCCCTGCAGTTTGTGGTTACTCTGCGAACCTGCATCTGCTTCCCAAAGGTTTTATTTGCGGGCTGTGAACACTTTGCCGTGGGACCGGACAACCTAGCTGTGACAATTTCTGCTTCAGAGGTGAACCCGGGAGATTCAAGGAAACCCACCTTGCACTGTTGCACTCGATGTTTGTTCGATGGGCTGAGGCATCGACGGCTTGAAAGGGCAGCTGGTCAGCTAGTTTCATCCATGTGGGATGACACTGAAAAACGTTGATCAAGGATGCTTTTCAAGACTGCCAAGATGACAGATGGTAACATGTTCAGCGTTCTGAGGGTAGGCAGAGCAGAGCCTGCTTGATTCATCTTGGCATGTCTCGTTTTCATCTGAAGTCAGCACCTTGGTCATGCTGTTGGCCAAAGTTGAAGCGGCGCGTGTGGGTTTGGCCCATAGCTCCAGTCTAGTTCCAGCGTTCCGGCTCCATGCGTTCTGCTTCCCTTGGCAGCAGCTTTCACCTGTTGTTTGGTACCATAGTGCATGAAACTCATGCACGTCGTCACTGTGCCAATGCAAATTCCAGCGAGGGCGGAAAATACGTTCACTTCCGGAACAGTCTGAGGAAGCGAGGTTTTGGATGTGCCCTGTTCGCATCAGACCGGATCAATCCACATGTCCGCGCTGCAGGAGAGGCTGCTGAGTGCATTGCGTCCAGTACAAGACCGGGTGGGTGTGCAGTTGCTGTATTGCATGCCATAGATAATAGCTTCAGACTTGCTTCAAGCAAGGCCCACCTGCTTCCGATGGACAGTGTTGAGGCGGCCACGAAGGCTGGACGGGTTGGTGTGCAGAACTGCCACAGAAGGCGGCAAAATCACGCCTATGCAAGCCTTTTGCTTCGGCTCACTTTCAACGCATGCTGATGTTGCCATGCTTTGTCTTACGCAGTTCCGGGAAGCGGGCCTGGTAGCTGATGCAGTGCCGGGTGCCCAGAACAACTTTTGGCACTGAGTGTGTAGGCGACCGGAAAAGAGTGATTTGAGTAGGATGCTTCAGGCATTGTTCCTGGATTAAGCTGCTGACGTTTGCTGATGGGTACAGCAATCCAGCGAACATCAGCAACCTGTGGTACACGTTCAGAAGCGGAGGCCCTCATCCAGCCTTAAGCCATGATTGGCCAGGTTCCTGGACGGAGATCACAGTGCATCTGGAATTCGTTAAGTCCTCGGTCGTTCTTTCGCATTTGTCCTTGCTTGTTTGGCTTCTTAAAAATCCCTTCGAACTGCAAACATTCGGTTTTGAACAGATAATGATTAGGCACATTTTTTGGTGGAGAATGCATTAATCAGGACGGGACTTGGCTGCCTGGGTCCCTGTTCTTGGAGACGGCGGCCTCCTCGCGGGCCACGACTTCTCCTGGGACTGGGCAGGGAAAGCCGAGCCTGCCGTGGGCATCCTGAATCATCAGTTCGCGTGCGGGGGATGTTGGGGGATGTTAGATGATGGCCAGGGTGACTCTTTGGAGAGATTCTCCTAAAAGAGGGAGACGTGTCATTTCGTTGCTGAGTGGGAAGCGCCAGGAGCATCCTGGAATCCTGGAAAAAATCTTCCTCGAGCGAGCAGGCTCCGAGTTGTACCTGGCACCTGACCATGCGGCGGTCTCAGGTGCAAGCGGTCGTGGGTTCGATTGGAAGAAAACTTTATCATCCTCCGACAGCTAGCTGGCCGATTGTCATGAGTTGTCGGTGGTACAAGACACCTTCGGAAACGCTCACGTCTCCTTGCCGGCCCAGGTTTTCTATTGGTTCCAGAGATCAAACCAGAGCGATGTGCATGCTCGGAAAAGACTGTTGATTGCACTGGGAATTGCACCCACTGTCCCAAAGAGTGCACTTACCAGGTTGTATGAGCAAGGCAGGATTCGCACAGTGTCGCGAGCTACTGGACGTGACTTCAATTTATGGCCAAGCAGGGACATTTACCAATCACTACACAACCGTTCCACTTGCGCAACTTGTGCCGATCTATGTCACAAGCAACAATCATGAAACAGCCAGCCGTGAATTAAGCCAGCAGGCGGCGTATCCGTGCCGATCGTGTGCTTGCAGCAAAAATGAAGAGGCTCCTCAAAGTCAGGGCCACACACCATGCACGTTGGTTGCGGCTTCGGAGATCATAGCGAACGACAAAGCAGGCAGGACAGATCTGGGACTGCTGATGCGCCTCAGCCTGTTCCCATCAATTTGCGTAGGCGGGTGGATGCCTGGGAATCGGAGACGCCGAGGCCCGCCACCCAAGTTCGAAAGGGGGCAGTTTCTTCCACAAGAACAAGCTTGTTTTCGGTAAGCTAGGCTGGTGCTCAAAGGGTCGTCTTGCAAGGACCGAAAGGACCGGCGAACAAAGAGTCTGCGCCTTTGAGAGGCTAGCAGTCGATCGTGCAGTGCAATGCAGTGAACCAGGGCCCAACCTCGGGCACTAAGTGGGAGTCGGAGGCTTGCAATGACTCTGTTTTTCGGAGGAATTTCCGTCGAAGCGAAGCTGTAGTTAGAGTTCTTAAAAGTCTCAAGCGAAAGATGTGCTTGCCGAGGTCGGCGTTGTCGATCGCGGCGGATGGTGAATCTGAGCCGCAGGTCTCAGCGACTTTCCCTTTCGAATTCCAACCTCCTGGGCTGCTCGAGTTTAAACGCATGGTGGGATGTGGGATGCACATATTGTTCAGGCGAGCCCTGTTTGGCAAGTCTAGGGTGCAAGCTGGACCAGAAGAAAACCACAGACAATCTGTCGATGGGTTAGCAATTCCAGCAGCCTTCTGTCAAAGCGCCCTGATGCTGCCTTGAAGGGGCTTGAAGCCTGGGCTTAAATATTCACAGATGTCCAAGGCTCTACTCATGACAGATAATCTGACACCGCAGCTCCAAGTCCATCCTTCGGTAGCTCGAGACGTGCGACTTCTTTTCAGTGAACTTTGCCGAGGCACATTTGCGGTCCGTTGGTTCCCGGCCCAGTTCGGGAAAAAGCCATGCTAAATTTGCTAGCATGTCTCGACAAGAGCATAAATCAAGAGATGCGGTTCAGGCACCAGCAGTGGCAGCTGAAATCTTAGAAGTGCCTGTCGAGTGGTAATGTCCAGCATCTTGGGTGAACATGCGTCCAGTGCGGCATCTCGTTACAGTTGCACGCATCTATATTGAGGTGGCAGCCTTCCGGGGAGCCGTAGCTATGGACGTCAAGGCAAGCAATAGAGGGCTCTCTGAAAGACATGTGGAGGCTCAGCCGTTTGGGCTTAGCCGTATTAGAGTGGACTTCGACGATCTTCTCAAGCTAAGACCGTCCTCACGAGTTCATGTTTTATCCTGCAGACCGGCGGCGCGCCGCTGCTGATCGAGGTGTCCTCCCACTTGGAATCAATCACAAAGGCCCTTGTCCTGAGCATCCCAGGGCCAAGTGGATGGCCCGAAAAGCGAGCACAGGTGCTCTTCTCTCAAGAATCACTCGAGAAGACCAACTTGGCCGAGGCGAAAGAAGCTTTGCAAAGAGGGCAGAGAACAACTTCTATCCCACGCTGGGAGGCCCTTTGGCCCATCCTGGAAGGCTCCGGCTGGGAGGCGGAAGCTGGTCCTTGGGCCCGGGTCGCTGTAGGGTCGGTGTAGGTCCGACCCTTTCAGGAGGAGCGGATCGACGCCTTCTGCAGTACCTGCTGGGAGGCGCAACAGCGAAGGCTTTCCCTCCTTTCCCGAGCCGAGCGGCTTTCTAGGATCCTTTGCAGGCCGCTCGCAAAGCCGGCCTGCGCCGGGTGGTGACCTCGGGAACGGCTTCCCTTGGCTGCGTGTTTGGTGTTTGCCGAATCCGCTGGGCTCAAGGTCATGTCGCCCCCTAAAAGGGAGCTCTGGCTTAGAAGCTGGCTAGGGTGTCCTTAACATAGAAAATGCTAAGCACCCGCCGCTTTCCGAACCTTCCGGATGTAATTATTCTGTCTCTGTTCTCTGAAATCTTCAGGCTATAGGACCCTCATGCCATACAAATGTGGCTGCGGTTGGACCAGTCGAGGAGGGCTGGAAGACCTTGATGGGCACTTGCGCGGGAGGCGGAAGCTGCGGGGTCGACCTGAGACTGCCCTCCTTGCTTGAGATTTCGCAACTGAGCCTTCCATGCCGTTTCCGACTGGGGGTTTGGCTTTCGTCATGCAGTATGCCCAAGAACCGCCAGGATACAGGAGCAGGCTAGGAGAGCAGCTCTCAGCAGCTGATGCCATGCACAGGCACAACGTCGATGCGTCGCACCCGAGATCACACAAATGGCTTCCGCCGGCAGACCCTGCAGATCGGCAAAAGTTCGAGCGGCGCTGCGTCACGTGTAGCTGGCCAGCCTTATGTCGGCGGTGCGTCGAGCTCAAAGTCAGCTTGCCTGGATTAGGCGACAAGTACTTCACTGGCAACGGAGCACTGCTGGAGCATCTTCGTGACTGGGATTCGCACTCGTGATGTGTTTAGTGCAACATGCTCACGGGTATCTGAAGATTCTGACCTTAAACATCGCCAGCCCCTTTGCCACGAACTCGACGGCACGGGGCTGCAAGGCCTCTGGCTCAGGCCCTGTTCCCTTTGCGCTTTGTATCGACCAAGGCGAGGTTCACCAAGTCGACCTCGTGATCCTAAAGAAGTGATTGTGCAAGCTTTTTATAGTAGCAGAGCTTTGAACATGGCATGTCTCGGAAGGCTGCATCTCTGCAGCCTTTGTAGGCATGCTTTGGACTTGCCTTTTGACATGTCAAAGGCAGTCCGCGATGTGCAAACCTGTGGCTACAAAGCATGTCAAAATGCCGTGACGCGAACATGACTTCTGGATCACTTGGTTGCATCAGGATTTGCAAAGCGAGCAGCAAATTGCCCCGAGTGGCTGTATCATCATTGCTGCACAACCGCCAGCACGATTATCATTGCTGTCATTGTTGATCTGAATCATCACTACAGCCTCCATTACTCCATGATCTATGATGATTTCTGGTACCATTGCTTTATGTTGTCCGCATTGACTTTCATTATAATGGTAATGGTCGCTGTTGCTGCTGCTGCTGCTGCTGCCGCTGCCACGAACGTCATTACCATCATCGTACCCTATTTGTCAAGACGAGAGGTGGGACCAGGAGGTTTTGCTCGGAGGTTAAGGGAATCCATGTGCGGGTCGCAGAGAACCACTCATCGCGCGAGAGAGAGAATCTAAAGCCTTCTTGTCCGAAGGTACCGCCGAATGCACTAATCCCCAGCATCCCCAGGCCGTGCAGGACAGACCGCAGCCCACCTCGAGGCGAGGGGGGAGCTTTCGTGGCCGACACCGCTGTATTTGCAGGCATGAGCGAAAGAGTAACTTGCCGGCAGGAATCCCCATCAAGTCTTGCAGCGGGCACTTTCGATCCTCGCGGAGACTCATGCGCAGGAGTTGGTTCAGGAGGAGGCGCGGCATGCCGGGGAGTGTCTTTTATTGTCTTTTCTCGACATCCGGCTTGGTGTGCCCGGCGAGTAGCATCAAATGGCCTGCATGTCAATTTGTTCGCCTGTGGCAGCACTTGGCTGCGGCCGGGTTTGCTTGCCTTCCCTGCAATCGTTTATCAATGTTTCTGTGTAGGTGTGCGTTGGCATGTTTGGAGGCAGTTCGTTTCTCGCTTCGTGTCAGCTAGCAGCTTTGTGCGACGGAGGGGGGGGGAGGACAGAACATGCCCCATACCCAACCTGCCAAAGCCGAAGGAGGAGCAGCTCTCGCGGTCAGCTCGCCGCGCGTCGAAGGCTGGTCGTGCCTCTGAGCAGGAGGCACCGGGGAGATGTTGTGAAAGGAATGTTTGGGGGCATTGTTCGGGGGTTCGGCCTTGAGAGGTTTGGGTATGTCGGAGTTGTTGTTGCAGCACACGTAACCCAGCCCTGCTATTCCGTGTTGGGTTGTTCAGCAATTTTGAGTCTTACGGTTCACGGCTAGTGCTGGAAAAGAGTTAATTTGAAGGCGTGCCGAGACAGACAGTTTAACCAGCATGAAACAGTGTGTCGAAGGTGGTGATGGAGGATGCAGACGATGCTGCGTCACAGTGCCCGTCCTTGTGATTGTTTGCGGGCATGCAGTTGGATGCTGGAGCCATGGCTGCCATAGGGTCCTTTGGCACAACGTTCCAAAGCTTGATTGCACTGTGGAAGTTTTGATGTACCCGTTTCTTGCTGAACAACAATTCGCCGGCCGCCGGCTTTTGCAGCTTTGAGCAACGAGGAGATGCTTTGCAGCAAGAGGATTCTAGCCATGACCGAGAGTTGGAGGTCTGAAAATGTGCCCCACCCTGCAGCTACTTACCACTTTGCTTGACTCGTCACTGCAATGAAGACCCCTTCAAATATCAGCAGCATAACCCCATTCTGGCCGTCATGGCGTCGTTTCCGGAAATGGTTGCAAAGACCGTCGAGGAGTTCGGATTCCGGATCGGTATTAGCTTCTTGACACGAAGGGAGCTTGTCAGTCTCGATTCATCACAGGCGCTGAAGCTTGCATCGTCAGAAGCTGTCATGTCATCATGCCATCGGCCGCAAGGTATCGGAGCGCAGGCGGCTGTTGAGCAAGACTTGGATACTAGATGCTAGATACATGAAATCTTCAAGGCTGTCGATGCATGTTTTCAGTCGAGAATGTTTGGATGCACGCGAGAAGCTGGAAGCACCTTCGAGCACAGCTGAACAATTCCCAACTTCCTGGCAATGCAGGTGGTGGTCTTTGTGGTATGCCTTGCGGTTGCCAAAGGGTGCCTCCCGAAAACCAAGGCAGGTCTGGCTAAGAGACACTGAGATCGGAAAGAAGGGTGTGCAAACTTGAGAGGACCCCGTCGGTTTGGCAGACACTCTATATTCAATACCATTCTTCACCTTCCTTGCCTTTTGTGCTATGGTTTGCGCCTCAGCGGTCTCACAGAGGCACGGCTTCGCGAGGAAACGGCGGAGTGTTTGGACAAGTGTATTGAGAGCCAATGGTGCCGGCATTCGGGCAGTCGCAATTCGTGGGTTGGCCTTCGCTCCAAGCCTGAGATCGCTGGCACAACGATTTTTAACCCAGTTCTGAACCGTGCATGTTGGAATGCCACCTACTTCGTTGTTCAGCGCCGAGGCTGGAACTTTGACATTATACCACGACCCGGACTCCAGATGGCAGGCTTCTATCTACTCCACCTCAGGGTTTGCTGAGTACTCCTTGCTTCCGGCTCAGCCTTAAACTGTGAAGTCTGCCTTGGCAGGGCGTCAACCATTGGTCCGAGCTGTACTTAGTACTCTACGTCTCCAGGTCGTGCTTGCCTCAGAGCTTTAGTTGCGACCCCATACTTGGCCAGCATCTACTGTGGCAATGGCTTGTACGAAATAAGTGTCATCCCAGGGAATATTGTTCTTGCAGCACTGAGCCTTCCGCCAGTATTTCAGGCTGGTTCACATATTCATGCAGCCGTTCGAGCAGATTAGTCGCCAGCGGCCCATGTTTGGCATCAAGCTGCTGGTACGTGCGGAAGGGGAGGCAGATTCGGCAGACACGCGTGCCGTCCCAGGTCAGCTCCTGATCATGATGACCTTGCATCACATTTTCAGTAACCTGACAGCATGAGCGAGCGACTTTTGCATGTTCCGAGAGGCTGCACCGCGGAGGTGGTTAGGCTTCTGTATGCCCAGGAAGCTACTAAGCCCTGGTAGGTGAGCATGTTGCAGTCAGCGAATTCCACGCACGTATGATATGGTGGCTTCGCATGCCGACATTATGTTGCATATGCCCAAGCATTTGTGGAACACGCAGCCATCTCGGACCACTCGCAGTCCCACTCGCCTCGCGCTGACCATGATAAGACTGTGGGCCTTTTTCTCGTCACTTGGCGTCCCTGCAGGGCTCAGCGTTTCTCAGGCTTCAGCTTGGGGCTTTACAGGTACAAGCGAAGTGGAGTAGGCAGCGTGCAAAGTGCAGTGTTGAGGTGGGGTAAATCTCGGACTCGGACCACGTTTCCCCTTCCCATGCTCCCTTCGGTTGTCCTCTTCTGTACTCCGAAGTCCCCGTGCCAGCTCAGGCTTTTTGGCGCAGTGGCAGAGGGCTCGGTCTCCTTCCTGACTTTGGGAGGCCAACTGTCTGAAAGGAAAAATCGAGACTTTTACTCGACCGGGTCTGGCGTCTCAGAGAGGCTCTGAGAATACTTTTGCCCACCTATCGAGTCATCCTTTGCGATGTACATCTTGGAAGCACCCCGACTGGCAAAGGGCATTCGAAGCCCACTTGCCAAGGTGAGGCATTGCTCCTGTTGACGTGCACTCGAACCTGTCCATGTCCTGCTCCTTCCCGTGAGTACTCCCACGAATAGGCGCCCGAAAACCCAAGCGCCTGCTCCCCCGTGCCAAAAGCCGAGACTGGGGTGGATATGCTCTCGGGAGCTTCCATCAGACCACGGTGACGGCAGTGGCACAGCAGATGGCAAAAACGGCGGCACAGACTGGTGCATCCTTCGTAGTCCACCCCTCAGCTCTCCAGGGATGCTGGGGATGCTTAGGCCTAGGCCATGTCTGAGAGGAAGAGGGAGGACTTTTGTGAGCTGGCGAACCCAGCGACCAAGCCAGAGCCGCTCAGCCCATGAGGTTAACACCGGCGACAACTTCTACTACTGTGGCATTACTGGGACGGCTGATCATCAAGTTGCTGAAGATTTCACGAATGTGTACAGCAACAAGTCTTTGAAGGCAGGGCTTGCGTAGCATTCGCAGTTCAGAGTGGCAGATTGGTTGTCGTCAGTCAAAGAGTCACAAAGCTTCTGAAAGGTTCCCTGGTACTCAGTGTTGGGCAACCATGAGTACGGCCCGCATCCTAGTGATGCGCAGAGGCTAGAGAAGTGGCCGACCTTTGCGCGCGCGCCCATCGTGGCCGCACATGCTAGCGAGGCTATGACGTGGAGGCCCAGTGTCAGTTGTCCAGCATCTCGCCTGCAAGAGGTCTTGTGGCGCACACTTGCGCTGTCTGTGTCCGACGACTTTGGAGTCAGGGCAGCAGACCCTGTTCGATGTCCAGAACTAGGTGTGCTCAGCAATTGGGTTATGGACAGCCGGTACTTCTCCAAGCGCGTTGCAGTGGGCAGTGGCCACTTCATCTCTTTTATCTTCCTTGACACGTCCCCCTGCGTGGCAGCCTACCGGGCTGACGACCAGCATCTCGCTTGAAAGTGGCTTTTGTTGTCGCAGCAAGAGCTGAGACTAAGCAGAAAGGAGAGTTAGCTGCGAAAGAGTGAGCCAGAGTTAGCGGTAACACATCGGCGGCTGCTCATGCATGGCATTTGTGGAAACAGCCTTGTTCCGGAGCTGAGGTCCCACTGGGATCCATGCGGCAGCGACTTCCCGACCTGCGAGCCCATCGTGGAGGGGCCTTGCAGATTCCACGAGAACATCCTGCAGCCCTGCTTCATTCGTGGTTTGACGGAGGAGTGCTCGTTGATGCACTCTAAACTCTAAACCCAGGTCCCAAAATTGCACCACTCAGTTCGAGTGGTTCAAGGCCGAGCTGGCAAAGGCCAGCAGTTGCGAAAGACGGCACATTGCAGCGCCGGCATTCTGCATGTGTCAGGTGCCAGCGAGTGACTGGCTTATTGTGGTTGGACACCACCCGGCTGATGAGATGGATGTAGAGGATTTTGTGTCGCCGATGAGCCATGGTTGAAGCAGCAATTGTGTCTGTCTCACGGCAAAGGCATTGCAACACACGATCTCAGCAAGCTGAGTGGAATGCTGTGGCTGTCGCAGGGTGCAGCACGGCTTTGACCTCTATTTGAACGGTCACACTCACCTACTGTTGCTCGGCCCTCTACAAGCAAGCATATTCAGCCCTGGTCGTTAATGGCTGAGCCTATCTAGGGGAGGGGTGCTGGCGTCACCATCCGAGGAACCACTACACCATCAACGGAGGCGGCGCTTACGTCACAAGCGGTGCTGGTGCGATGGTTCGTACGAAGGACTGCAGATTCTGATAACTGACTGGAGCTGTCGAGCAACTTCTCGGACCTCCCTGAAGCTCATAATGCCTCCCTGATCGGAGCTAGGCTGCAGCAGGGGATCGCACTTTTCGCGGATGTTCCAGGGGGGTTTCCTAGAGCTTCAAAACCAGCAGAAAGCAACCCCTGCTCAGTTTGCGGGGTGGGTGGCATCTCCACTTCGCTTCGGCATGTGGCAACAAGCAAATGGCGGCGGGATTTTGTCCGACCGTTGGAAGGATCAAGAGGACGAGGAGTACCACCTGGTCACCCCGGGAAAGGGCTCGAAGAAGGCCGGGGGGGGGGGGCCCAATTCTGAAGCAGTGCGGGGGGTGGGGGTGCTTGCCTAGTAGTAGCAGCCCTTGCCGCGAGAAGGTTCAACTTGTGTGGGAGGAGAAGGTCGCAGGCTTCACGTTGCACACCTTCTCGTCCGACTTCAAGGTACCCTGCGCAGTCGCAGATGCAACTTATTCTTGCATGGACAGTTCCGGATAGTTTTGAAATGCCACCAAAGCGGCGTCGAAGGACTTGAAGACCGACTACGTTTCTTATGCCGGCGACATCCTGCATTCCTTCAATGTGACGCGTGGATCCGGGCCGGGGTTGCAGGGCTGCAGGGCACGATAAGTCAAGCGAGGCGAAGCTCCATAGCGAGCCGTCGTGGCGCGGTTTAATTAGTTGCGATCCTCGCCTGTTTTGATGCGCTCTCGCACCATCGGAAGGCCGTCGCCATCGCCACCATCGCCACCTTTACCACCGTCGCAAGGCCGAAGAACCCAGGCAACCATGCCCAGATTGGGCACCGGACCAGTCCTGGTGCAGGCTCCTGTTCGAAGTATGGCTGCGGAAGGCTTCGGGAGACGAAGGGCCTTAAACGCGCTTAATCAACTTGCCCGTGGGCCGCCGCCTGACGAGGTATGATCCCAGCCACAGTTGCCAGTGCAACTCCTTCTGCAAGGAGTCACTGCGCTAGAGATTGCGAAACCTTCCCGCGACAAGCTGACCTGTGGACCAGGAGCACGCAGATTGCTGCTCTGATTACTCGAAGTCTTGTGCTGGGCCATCCAGAGGCTCATGCAAGGAGTTTGGCTGCGGCAGGCGGGAAGCCATCAGAGAAGGAGTGAGTGCGGGCTCCATTCCAAAACCCGTTTCGTCGTCTTTGCGCTCGATTTGCATTGAGCAGGTACAACCCCAAGCAGAGCTGCCAGTGCAATTCTTACTGCAAGGAGCAAAACCCTATCCCGCCCTGTCCTTTCGATAGTTCAGGCCATGCGCCTCACAGTCGCTAAGCTTCATCCGACCTAACGAAGTGCGGCATGTTCTGATGCGGGGAGGAGCACAAAGATTGTTGCTCAGACTATGACACCACTTGCGGGGGCATTGAGACGGTCATCTGAGCTGGGAAGTGTCATGTAAGCGGACTCGGGGACTTTAGGGGTGTCGTGGGCCTACGCCCGCAGCCTGGGAAATCCTGTTGCTGCAGCCGTGTACCCGGTTTGGTGAATTCTAGTCATTGAGTCATTCTAGTCGTTTCCCAGACTGCTCTACCCCCTCATCTCGAAGGTGCATGTGCACAGGCGTTTACTTTGAGTCTCGTAGGCAGAGTGGCATTGCTGCAAGTAAGCTGCAAACAGTGCCCACTCTGAACAAGATGTCGGTGGCGGCGAGCTGCGCTTGAATGGATGCTGCCTGACATGTGTTCTACTGTCACACCTGGTCGTGGGAAGCATGAGTATATAGCTTTGCATCCAATCACGCGTTGTGCTGGCGACTTTTGGTCGCTTGCCCAAAGCTCTTGCCGAAGACTAGACTGCCAGGCATGCACGCAATCAGTGTGCCTGTGTTGCATCATCAGGTGCAGTCCGCGACGGTAGCGCGGACAAACTTACGGCCCCGCGTCGACACTTCCGAAGCTTTGCTGAGAGGCATCGAACGCGTGAAGTCGCTTGCTGCTCCAGGCATGGCTGCCTATGTCATCGGCCTTGGATGCGGGCGTTGTCCTTTGCTCAGTGTAAGCAGTGTAAGCCACAGGCCACAGGTTTGCCATTGCCTTTGCGAGCTGCCACCGGTCGTTGTGGTGTCATCCCAGCCCGTTGAAGGTCATTTCTGGGGCTGTTTGGATGGATGCTGTGAGCTCACGACCATTTTCCTGTTACTTGTCTGTAAAATCTGCCATGTGATACTGACAAATTGAGCTGCCGGTGGGTGATGGGCACTTATTGTCTTGTCTCATTTGGTTGCAGACGGTAGGAACAATCTGTACCTCCTCAACGATGTGGAAATAGATGGGCGGAGGCTCAAGGACGCGGACGGAGAAAACGCTCGCAGGGCTGTCGAACCCATGCTTTGGCCTTATGGTCGCAACGACGACGTGACGACCGTTTGAAATCTTGCTAGCCGGAGTCGGACTACCTCAAGTTTGCTGCGTAAAGGTGTAAAATGGTGTAAACCAACATCCCAAGTGATTCGCACGCAGGAATTCTTTCCACGATGGGTTGTTGCTGCCAACGGCATCATCCTTTGGCTGGGCTTCATTGCCTTCAGGCGCATCCTCTGATAGACGGCCCGGGCAATTGAGCGATGAGCGAAAAAGCAGAAATTAAGCACTGGAACGAAGTATCTGGGCCTCGAAATCCAATGTGTCACGCCGACCTCGCACCGAGAACCTCGCCTGGCTTGTCCGAGTTGTGAGAGCGTAAGCACTGGCGCGACCTTAAAATCCACGCAAGATCACACAAGTCTTAACTTAGTTGAGCCCTACATGTTACATAGACCTGGAGTGAACGGCAATTTTGGCTACGTTGCTGGGCATGGTCGACAGCCAGGAACCACTTCAGAATTCAGAAATGAGCCTTCCCACTGACCAACCGCAGGCTTGCCCTATTCCCGACGTGGCTCGCAGCTCAGCACATGTCATGTGTGGCTTGGGCGTCAGAGGGGAGCAGAGACTCGGCTCTCGGATCATTGGCCAAGCGTCCGCCTGTATCCTCGGGCCGCAGGGGGTCGCTGGACTGCACCGCAGAGGCACAGTGGCAAGGTTTCCGCGACTCGCTGCTTAGGTTGTACATGTTCTACAAGGATATGGAAGAAGCTCCGTCCAAGAGCTCGGCCGTCATTACAGATTTAGAAAGCATCGCGGCCGCCATCAGAAGAAGGGTTTGGGGCCTTTCGATAGGTGAGAAACGAGATCTGATCACTCCTCCATGCAAGGGAGCGCGCATTCTTTGTGCTCGTGTCCCGTGTTGTGATGACCAACCGATTTGCTTTTGCCCGCCTGTTCGGCATTCACGGGCTGATCCCAGGGTATCTTTACCCGGCTGTAAACCTGGTATTGATGCTGCTGTCGATTGCTTGGCCGGAACCTTGGTATCAAGTCCACATAGAAGCATGGAATGTGCATCCGAGGCTTGCCACAGGAGCGCGGTAACCAGAAAATGGCAGCACAGCTGACTCGCCTTGCCGAGGTTTGTGCCCCTCACTCGCGGAATGGTGAAATCTGTCAAGGCCATGTGCAGGGCTTTATGCTCAGCTGAAGCAGTTGACGGAGGAAAGCTTTCGGTTCAACCAGTGTGTCTTGTAGGTATATATATATACACACCCAGAGACAAACAATTAAGTCACACTCAAAGCGATCGAAGTGTCGCAAAAGTTTGAAGGACCCAAGCCTGTCTTGCAGCTTCAGTGAAGCCCTTGAAGTTCCTTGAAGTTTGCGGCTCAGTGCCAGGCGGTGGGCAAGGTGGAAGTCGCCTGGCTGAAGTAAGCATCTATTGTCAGTATGTGGCTGTAACTTGCCACATCAATCAATCGTTCTTCTATCCTTAAGGATCAGACCCGATCGGAATCTGAAGCTCGCTTGTCACATGCACTGATTCTGTCGGAGGCAAAAGCTGCGAAGCAGAACTAGCTGTCAAGCTCCTTGGTGTGCATGCTCGAGTTTTGGAAGTCTACTCTTTGTGCATCGAGCCCAGGGGGCTACATGCAGCTGCTAGGGTTGTGGCAACATCGTCCTTCAGACTTGGCGACTAACAGAGGTATCTAGAAGTGCGCTTTGCTAAGTGCATTAAGCCCATTAAGCAGCAAGGACCATCACTGCGAACGACGTGGGCCGATTGATCACTAACAGGGCCGTGCATCATAGTCTCACCTGTGCAGTTTACACACACTCGTGCTGACAAGGATGTTGCTGATTGACGCTTCGTTCAGGCCTACTGTAGCAACTGCAGCCGGCTGTAATTAGGATGGTCGAGAGCGGGGTAGATGATGATCGAAGCAAAGGTTTTTGGCAAGTCGGCGATCACGAATCGGAATGCGGGTTCGTATTCACCGAAATAGGTCGTCCTGGCCCCTTTCGCCCCGTCCCCGTCCCGAAAGTGTGAAAGCTCTTTGCACCATAAGCATATGTTGACAAAGAACGCGAACGCTGCATTGGGACGGGCTGCCATGGTGATGTTGCTGCAGACGCGTCAAACAGTTGTCCGGCTAGAACGTTTTGTGCCATTTTGTGCCACAAGATGTCCAAACCGCTGGAGCAATCCTTGCGACTGATTCTAGCTGGCATTATTTCAGTGGCCGTTTGTGCCTCAATGCCCGAGCTGGCGGCGAGAAGCGCGTCAGCTTGAACCAAAGGCTGCTGCTTCTGTTTTGAAGATTGCCGATGCTTACAGTGTTCATGCATAAGAGATTTTGAGTAAGAAGGGTTTGTGAAAGGCTTTTCATGCTGTGCACAGATTCGCCTGGTTGAGGAGAACGTGCAATACAGCAAGCATGGTTCGAAGCTTGCGTTTTCAAGATCTCAGCTCCCTCAGGCTGTCTTCCTGTCAGACTTTTCCATCCCCAGTCACCTGGGTTTCAAGCCTTCGTCTGGCTACCTGAAGGCTTCTCCACTTTCAACGCTTGCTTGAGCAGCCGGTGCAGCGCTGCTTTTAATCGCATTCGTCACCTGGAAAAAGCTCACGCCTGGGACCCCTGCTTGTTCATCATCACGACGGATGTCTCAAAGCGCGTGCATTCACAAAGCGAGTGATTTCGGGCATCACCTCGAGCCGGTGCCAGGCCTTCCTCTGTCAGCAGTGACGACTTGGGGGCTGCGGCCTCTGGCAGACTCGGGCAACCAACGACTGACATACAGACCGACAGATGGTAAAGCATCTTGTGACTTGTGGGTTTCAGGTGCATGATCGGAGCAACCCCTTCAGCGCCCTCCAGGATTTCAAGGTGCGAAGTGCGAGTGTCAGTTTTGGACCTGTTCTTTGTTCCTTCACTTCGTAGCCTCGCAAAGGAGGGCGAGGAGGAGGCCTTGGAGGCTTCCTGCTTTCTTTCAGAAAGTGGGCCTTTTTTGTGTCTCCAGTCGGAAACGTTGTACGTTCGTCACGATGCGATGTCTGCGGCGCATCAGTGCGTAGACCTACCGAATTCGAGCGGCGAGCGCAGGCTCCGAGCGCAGGCCAGCTGGGACTGCTTTGCAGGATTTCCCATTTCCACGTCAGCTTCAGGATTCAGGGGTATTTCGGCGGCGGCATGGGCATGGGTATCTATTATACAGTCTGCGACAAAGTGCAAGTGCGCATGCACCCCCCCCCCCCTGCGCTTGTGTGTGTGTGAGAGTGAAAAGCAGCTGCCGAGGCAGTGTGCCCGCAAAGCCTCGCTTCAAAGACCGTTGCAAGTGGACAGCTGCTCGTCTTGAAGTGCTTGGCTGAATTGGCATGGCACCAGGACGATACGCCGATCCGAAAAGCAGGGAATTGCGCAAGTTGGAATGGACACGAGCCTAGAAGGATCCCAAACACGCAACTTCGCAGAATTCATGCTTGTCAGCTTCTATGTCCCCCCGTTCCCCGGGTTGCTTGTTGGCAAGGCCGGCAAGACCCTGTGCAGTTGTAGCGTAGAGCATACCTGTCCGACAAAGCAAGGTGGCACCGCACCGAAACGAAAGATTGACAAGCCAGCGTGCAAAATGCAGCTGTGCAGGCTGTAAAGGCCTGAAACTACCAAATTTTTTGAATGCTGGAGTTACATATTCAACCGAGTGCGACAATTGCATTCAGAAAGATGGTTGAAATCGCTCGCCGAAGATGTGTTCTGCAGGCCAGCCTTTGAAAAGCTCCGTTCCACACTGTAGCTCACACGCTTCGGAACTTACTGTCCTGGCTGCAGCTGGATGGGCTGACAGAGGTCAAAAGCTACAAGAACGGCACAGAGACCACGTGGGATGTGCTTGAGTCGTCACTTGCTTGCACTATTGACTATTGGGTTATGTTCGCAGATTTCACCAAAGGATGGGCTCGTCCTCGTGGGAAGGACCATTGCCAGGGTGCTGGGAGGGTGGCAAAGACGGAAGTGAGCCGCAATTGATGCTCGCCGGCCTCCGTCTCGCAGACTCACCAAGGGATGGACATCTCCGCAGCATGCGCATCGTTGGCAAGGAGACCGCTACGAAGCGAGAGAACTTGACCATTCTCGTCTCATGTGCGGTGCGTGTGTCCCTCTGTCAATCCCTCCAAACTCCAAAAGCTTCTTGAGTCAAGTCTCTCATGGAGCATCCAGCTTAGCACATCCCCAGTGATGGGCATTTCTTTGTATGGACTGGGGGAACAGAGCAGAATCACGCTCGCTCTGTCAATTTCCGTGATTGTGTCTCTCCGCATGTCTGTCGGTTTGTGCTTCTTGTCGTTCTCCCTTCTGTTTCTCTTTGCCTCCTCGTCAAGCCTGGATGCTACTTATGTGTTGGCACTTGAGCGGCGACGACTATGTTGACGCCACCGCGAACACTTTTTTTCAACCAAAGGCCCAAGTGCAGCTAAGACTAGTTACTTCAGGAGCCCGTGCTGCCGGCTCAGGCGAGAAGACATGTCTGTTCAGTTTGAAGCAGCTGCACTCGTGTTTCGGTCGCTGCTGCAAGCATGCGTTTTTGGCGGGCAGACCCTCCAGCACCCTAGCTAATCTCAACGTGCCAGACTGTGCTCAAAGATGTCGGTCAAGATCACAAGTTGTAGGTGCAATGGGAGTATGCGGTGGCAAGTCAGCCAAGCGACAGCAAAGCCGAGAGCTCCGCTTTCACGACGGGTTCCAGTACAGCCCCCTTGAATCCAATGATTTTGGGCCACTGTCCGCCGACAAAGACACACTGGACATTGTCCAGTTTGCGGCCCCGATCTTTGTTGCCGAGGAAGGTGAAGGATTCAGTGTCAAGGTAATGCGATTGGGTTCGCTTGCTGGTACCGTCAGCTGCTTTTTCCAGACCGAATCAGGCTCTGGCAAAGCAGGAAAACGCTTTGTCCACACAGAGGGTGAGGTAGTCTTCGCTGATGGCCAATTCGAGCAGAGCATTGACATTGAGATTCTTGATTCGCCAACGTGGTCAGCAACCCTTGAGTTCAAGATGGTACTGAGCAATCCCAATGGGTGTGCATTGGGGAAGTACTTGAAAGTTTGCCGCATCAAGGTCCTGGACGGAAATCCATTTCCCAACGAGGACTATGCCGAGCCTTTGAAAGCAGGCCCGGAGGCTATCGAGGACATCAATCCACTACCGCTCTTTGTCGACTTTTGCAGGCTGATGCTGAAAATTCCTGGGAATTCGACACGATTTGCGGTGACCCTGCTCTGTGACCAACTCAAGAATGCCTATGTTTGGTTTCAGCTTAAGGCTTCCGTCTACATGGTAAATGTGATCTTTGGTGGAGCGGATGCGGCAGACCAACTATTCATCCGGGGGGATGCCGTGACGACGGCCAAGTTGCTCGGCTTGTTGTACATCGGACTCCCGCTACTCTTGCACCTCTACAAAGAAGCCAAGACGCGAATGGACATTGCAGGTCGTTGTGGCTACTACTTGCAGACCAGCTTGATGCGGAAATACATGAACTTTAGCGACGACTCTAGAGCGGCAGTGTCCCTAAACGAAGTCCAGAAGATCGTGACCGCAAAAGCGTTGGATGTTTCGAAGAGCCTCGACAACGTCTCGTCAATGCTTGAGACGCTCGGGAGGCTGATCATGTTGAATTACTTCGCGCTTTCTAGTGATCCTGGCATGCTGTGGGCTGTGATCACTATGCCTGTGGTCATGACTATCTGGGTGCTCCTGCGCCAGAGGTGGTTGCAAAAGCCTGAGGAAGACGGCCCTTACAAGAGGGCAGTCATGGAACTGGTGGGTTCCATCAGCGAGCCTTAGTAGCAGAGTAAGTAACCTTAACCCTTTTCGGGGTACTGCCAAAAGGAAAACCCTTAATGCCCCGAAGAAGCTGGACAAGTAAGGAATACTACCCGCTCATTGCAGCTTACTTCCAAAGACCTGCCATGAACGAGAAGTTCGCCGCGTGCGTGACCAAGCTTGCCGACGCGCCTCAGAGCAGCTTCTACATGCATACACGCACACAGAGTTAGTTGTTTGTTTATCTGCTCATTTGTATATACACATATATAACCATATGTATATATAGATATATATATATATATATATACACACACACGCACACACACACAAACATATGTATATATACATATATTGTTGTATATGTATATATATATGGTCACGCGCTCCGCGGCCCCCCCCTCCATGGTCTATGGTCCAGGATGCCCCCCCTCCTGTGGGATGGAGTGTGGGTTCCCTCTTCCCCCTGTGGGGTGGTTGTGGGGGTTTTGGGGTTTTGGGTCTAGCTTAAGCNCTAGCTTAAGCTTTTGAGTTTTGGGTTAAAAGGTACAAGGCTTCAAGTCGACAAGGGCTTAGGGAGGGTTTGGGGTGTAGGTTCGTTAGGGTTGACAGTTTATGCCTGGTTTAGGCTTAGAGCCTGCATTTTGGCGGGGTTTAGGGTTGGGGGTAGGGTTTGAAGTTTAGGTAAAGGTTAATAAAAGCAGCAGCAGGCGCTACTGCGCTACGATATAGGATTTATGGCTTGCGCAGGGCTTGCGTACTATTTATGCCGGCCTTGTTTGTGACGCCTGGCCGTTTCTCCAGCTGCAGCTCCAACGGCCCCCACCCCTCTCCGCACACGCCAGCCCCCCCCCC